>DVXP01003997.1:0-10749 GCA_018235645.1 Junonia grisea
CACAGACACACAGACACACAGACAAACATAGCGGTCAAACTTATAACACCCCTCTTTTTTGGTCGGGGGTTAAAAACTAAATTTAAACAGTGATATTAGAAACAAAGTTCTTAAATAACCTTCTTTGTTTATAACTTTACTAAATGATAAGTAAATACATATGTTACTTTTATTAAAATAATATTTCAGATAAAGGGACTTCTGGATGTAGCAACAACATTAAAGTAGTTCCTCTGTCTTTGTTACAACTTAAATACTCTGTAGATTATAAAACACAAAATAGATATAAAATATTGCAATGATTGTTGGTCTGAATATGTAGTGACTTTTTTACTTACTAAGGTTGGTTTTACTTTTTGTGAAAATATCTATAGTTGCCTTATACATTTATAGGTTTATCATGATAGCAAAATCTTTTTCATTCACTCTAACGTTACATCTATCCTTATACCATAAAATTAAACAAGGGTAAACTAACAGTTTACTTAGTTAACTATAATATAGTTCAACTGCTAATTTTGTTGTTGCCATCCCAAACCTATAGAAATCTGTAACTAGGATATACCAACATATTAATGAAAGAATATTGCTTAAATCTTGTCTGGCAAAGTTGTTGTCTTGGTTGATTAACACAAGTGAAGTTGGAAGCAAAATCTCAGGCTCAGTGAAATTGTATTTTAATGACTTTCATATCATATATTTATGAATATAACATAAGTATTTGTATTTTCCTGTCTGTTTAGGGAGGAGTCACGTCAGATGTTCTACCATGCATATGATGCATATATGGACAATGCTTATCCAGCAGATGAATTGATGCCGCTCAGTTGCAAAGGAAGATGGAGGGGTGTCACTCCAAGTCGTGGAGACATGGACGACGTCCTTGGAAAGTATGTCAATATTGCTGTCTTAGATTTTCGCGAATTGCCTGAAATTGCTTTTATGTTAGGTTGTCAGTAGATAGTTTATGTTTCAGTAACGAAAATTTATCAATTATGCCACTATATATTTGCATGCTTTGAATGAATAACTTTAATACAGATGTAGATAATTTATTATTATTCTTAATATAAAAAAATATGTTTTAGACTACTTCATATTTTATAAACATTTTTATCAGCAAAATTTAAGTAGCGCTGAATCATCTTGTTTCTGATAAATCAAAATAGTCATGAGACAAGTTAATAAGACACAACTGTTACTACTACTTGTTGATACTACTTGTTGACATGGCAAGATTTTCTAATAGATATTATTTAATATTGAAACAATTAGTATTGGGTAGCTTAGACCTTGTTTAGTTTTAAAAAAATATCGATTACATCCATAATACGACAATTACTACAAATAAAGCAATGCATTTTGATGAATAAGTCAACTTTCCCTTTATTGTTGTATTTAAAATAAAGTGACAGTACATAACTGTACAAAGACAGCAATTGGACAAGTACAAAAACTTAATGTAGGTCAAATTGAGTCGCGATTCAGTGATATAAACAGTAACTAAGTATTTAACCTTGAATTTACTCTTTTTAAATAAATTTATAAGAACTGCGGTGAAAACTTTGTTAGTATTTATAAAATAAAAATTAATAAATAAAAATTCATTGAATACAGACATTTTCTTACAATTGTTTGCTGCAAGACGAGTGAGTGGTTTACAATTAAATTACTTATTATGTAGATATTATTTTATTGCACACTAGCTGCTCGCGACTTCGTCCGCGTCAAAATTTTTGAGAGTTTACATTTTGTTCCGCTGAACCCTAATCCCGTTTCTAAAACTGCTCGATTAGTATATTTTACTTACTTTCATTGTGTTATGTACTGCTCTGGGGTAATGTCACAGGCATTGAAAAAAAGAGCAATACGGGCAATTTATAATCTCGGAGCTCGAGACTCTCTTCGGGAATTATTTAAAAAAATAAACATTCTCACGATTGCGTCACAATATAATTATGTTGATATTATGTATATTTTCAAAATAGTAATCATTTTGCTAGAAATAGTGATAAACACAGTATAAATGATAGAAATAAAAATAAACTTGTTACACCAAGCTTTCGACTCCATAAAGTAAATAAGTCTTGGTATAAGCATCTATAATAATATCCCGCAAAAAACTTTACAGTTGCCATGTTCACAATTTAAGACCTACATTAAAAGAACATTAGTAAGTAAATCATATTACACTGTACAAGACTATATGACTGATGTTAATGCGTGTTGAAATTCTAGAAAGATAGCGAACAATCTGTAATTAAGAAAAATTGTACGAAATAACTTTTGAAAAAGTAACAGCCGAATTTTTGCTGGTTCTTCTCGGGTAGACTTTACATTCCGAATCGGCGGTAGATAAAAAAAAATGACATGTAAATTGACGATTCAAAAGAGCCTCGTTGAATAAATATTATTTATTGTTTTCTTTCTTTCGAAAATCAAAGTAGCTTGAAGCCTTCCTCAATGAGAGGTCTATCCAACACAAAAATAATTTTTCAATTCGAACCAGTAGTTCTCAAGATTAGCGCGTTCAAACAAACAAACAAACAAACAAACTCTTCAGCTTTATAATATTAATATAGATTATAGCTGACCCGACAGGATTCGTACTGCCTGAATTTAGAAGTTTTCTCGGCAATTATTTATTAGCAATTAGTTTTAGTAATGCAAAGTAACAGTAATAAAATATGTTCTGAACTTATAGCATAGCCGAAAAATATATTATGGCATAGTCGAAAAATATTTGTGGGAAGACAAGAATTTTTAATAACTTTTTAAGAATTTATAATTAGGTATGTGTATTATTTATATTTTGTTACGTTGCTCGAAAATAAAGTAGACAGCTTACTGATTAGATAAACAAGTCAGGATTAAAGTCGTGTTGCCACACTTATTGTTTTACTGTTTTTTATTAAACAACAATTAAGTGTTTGTTTACTTTTATTAGTAAAGGTATATACATTTTTTGTGTATTTTGGTTATATGAAACGATAACGACTTAATTTCAAGGTTCTAGATATTTCTTCGAATAAAATTAATTGTTCTTTTGATAACGTTCACTGTTGTTGACTGGTAGAGCGACTTTACATATACGTGTTATATGTATTTTACGTTACAATTATTTTATATTGTATTTCTTACGATTTAAATAACAGTAATACATTTTCAATTCACAATAAAAGTATTAATAGAAAGTAATAAAAAAATAGAATGAGATCTATTTTCAAGAATACTTATTAATGACCTTTCTCCATTAGAAGGAAGGTTGAATTCTCTTAAGAATCTATGTAAGAAATGATGACATGTAACTCTATGGTATAAGTTTACATGTAAAAATTTCCTTCAAAATGTATTATAATTTAAAAGTTATTTAACAAAGAAAACATACAAATTACCCATATATAATTTAATGATCTTTCGGTTGCATCACGAATGTACGTGTTTAAGAAGTACTATTACAAAATCCGTTGAAAACCTACGTACTCGTAAATTGTCAACCCTTTCTGGTAATCTTCGACCAGCAGATCAGTCTAAAACTATCTTTAATGAATAATCTATCTAAACTAAGAAAAATTCGTTTTAATTTGGCAGTCATATCATGTTATAAAAAAAGTAAAACGTAATTAAAGTAAAGGACGACAAAAAAATTAATTGTAAGCAAGCTGCTTAGTATCGAGCAGGACGTAATCTAATTTTTCTAATCTAATTATTTGTTTTTCAGTTTTTCTTTAACGTTAGTGGACAGCTTGGACACGTTGGTCGTAATGGGTGATTTCGCGGAGTTCAACAGAGCCATTAAGCTGGTGATCAAAGACGTTTCATTCGACCACGACATCGTCGTGTCCGTATTCGAAACCAACATCCGTATGCTCGGGTATGTCGCGTAACGGTTCTTTGAGCCAGTTTTACAAGTCCCCGTTGCATATGATATCCTTACCAAAATATATTTGTAATTTCATTATATCTAACAAGTTTATGTCCTTCCAAAAGTAATATTATAAATATTTATAATCGATCAAATCAAACTAGTCATACCGAATAAAGTCAAATACTACTAGACCACTTTCGAAAATTCTTAATTAGAATGCTACATTGTCCCAGATTAATATAAGCTAGTTTTAAGGTTCTTTACTTTTTTATAATTTGTTTTCTCCAAACCCGGAACGGACCGCTCTAAGCTAATCGCTAATGGATAGCAGTTAATTCATTTTATATTTTTAGTGGATTATTATCAGCGCATGTTCTGGCTACTGCGCTGAAAAGTGATGTGCCGGCTCTGGAGTGGTATGACGGGGAATTATTGGCTATGGCGGAGGATCTGGGTCGGAGATTGTTGCCAGCGTTTAATACGTCCACTGGAATTCCACATGGAAGAGTGAGTATACGCGAATGTTTCAAAAAAAATATACATGTATTTATATGACCAGGCTGTTCCGTTTTCGTGACAACTGTATGTATATATGCAGGACCCCGCGAATAAAAGGATGCACTAGATTCATTTAGATCACTAAAAAATAGTAAATGTATTTTTACTAAAAATTATTTGTTAATTACTTACTAACTTTATATTTGGTAAAAGTTAAAAGGATTTTTTTTTAAATAAGCGCGACATCAGCTTAAAGTGTATAAGGTCTCCAGTATGATAAAACGGCCCTAGATTTGTCTGGTCAACAAGGATAAATACGAGGAAAAGAAGAAAATGTACTTTAATCTTAGGTACAAATATAAAGTGATGTAATATATTTACTCCAACAATAAGCTAAACCATTTTCCTTCGGTAAACATTCCCTTGGGGCACATGTTAATAAGACTTACTGCTTGCTTAACAGCTAAAGTGGATATTTATCATTTGTTACTCTCTTGGTAGTTCAATAATAACTTTATATACCGTGTCAGTAGAGTACTTTCTGATAAAAATTACAATAGATAAAAAGTATTTATTTATATTTAAAAGGACGAATCGACTGACTAACGTTAAAGAATATAGCTCAAATCGCTGAATTATGTCTAACCTAGTGTTCATGATAGATTTATAATAGAATTGTAGTTTTTGAAATTTCAACTCCATACGGAAACTTGGCGCGATCGAACAGCAGTAAGGCTCCATGCACACGTTTGATTTCGGCTCGGTTCGGTTTTTTCAACCGAGAAATCACTTTTTCATTTGTTTTCCAAACGAAAACATTAAGGAGCGTTCCGAACTGAACCGAACCGAATCGAAACCGAACGTGTGCGTGGAGCTTTAAAGCCTAGTTTACACATATTTTGATTTAGTTTATTAACAAGTAAAGCGCTAAAAGTAACCAAAGCTATAAATTTTATCAACATAAATGTGGCCTCAATCAAAAATTATTTAATTATTTAACAAATGTTGTTAATTGGAGATAAGATAACAGATAGATACAACATCTGTAATTACTATTAATCACTTCATAATGCCATATACATTAATGTCAATAATACTAACTGGAAACATGCAATACTTTTCCTGTTGCATCAATGTCAGTGTATCCTTGTGAGAATAATTACAATCCTGCTAAATCGAACCGAAATCCAATTTTTTTATATCTAAACATTACTTTCCTAAACATCGAAGTATATACGTATTTTTTTTATTTTGAATTATCTAAATAGCAATTAATTCCTATGTGCTGAGCCAAGGTATAAGCCATTTTAAGTTTCAGCCAAATCGGCTCAGCTGTTTTGTTGCTCTTTCATTGTTTTCATTTTCAACAGTATATTATTATTAGTAAGATAAGAGTAGTGAGATATGAATTCACATCCATTATTGAAAATGAGTAATGCGTTTCGACTCCGCACGGACCAAATGAAATGTTCTTAAAATCGAACCCAACTTTGTTAATGTAGTATTGTAATGATGAATGAATTTTTGAAATTCGTCCAGTCGTTTTTGCTTTCATTTTTATGCATACAAATTATTTTTAAATAATAATAGTATAGATAAAGTGCTGTGGAAGAGACATTTAAAGACAAGATAATAAACCAGTGTAAAACTGATAATGTGTAATTATATTTTATGTATCTCTCGGGCATTCCTGATCTATATAGTTATTACCACAAATCATAGTAATTACTAGTGACATATCTAATATAAAAAGTGTTATTTTTGTAAATAGATAAACCTTCGTCACGGTATCCGCGGGTTGTCGGAGTCCCGGGAAACATGTACGGCTTGTGCGGGCACTATGATCCTAGAAATGGCAGCCCTGTCCCGACTAACTGGCAACCCAGTGTTCGAACAGAAGGCACATAAAGCCATGGATCGGCTTTGGAAAATTAGACATAGGTACGTTATATTAATTACTGAAACTATAGAATGGGACTAAGGGTTACATTAGACTATCTCCACATAAGTTAAACGCGTAAATGAAATGCTAAATTACCAAACAATTTGTCAAATAAGGCTGTTAGTAGGGAAATATTTGATTTGCAATTTTTCTAGGATATTTTGAAAACAGATTTTAAGAGTTGAGTAGTTCTTTATTGTTTTGTAAATTATTTATTTATTTAGAAAAAAAAAAACAAATGAATAATAAGTAGGTATGTTATGAAATTTAAAAATCTATAGTTAAAAATTACTATACCAAAATATTTCTCACTAACCAGGACTTCAGACTTGATGGGAACAGTCATAAACATCCACAATGGTGATTGGGTAAGGAAAGATTCTGGAGTGGGAGCCGGTATCGACTCCTACTATGAATACTGCCTCAAGGCGTACATCCTTCTCGGAGACGAGAAATACCTGGCCAGGTTTATTCGACACTACAACGCAGTCATGAAGTACATAAGCAGGGGTCCAATTATGCTAGCCGTGCACATGCATAGGTAAGAATGGTTACCTAATTAGCCTAATTTTGTATGCCTAAATTTGCTAAAACTCATAATTTTAATTTTAATGTGAATTTTATTTTATATGCATAATATTATTGTCTGTATGATGTACTTGAAGAGCCTATTGTACTTGAAGACCAACTTGTCGTGTAACGGATCCGGATTTTAATCGGATGTCGTCGTTCTATACACATCTACGACATTTAATCAGACGACAAGTGTAAATAGCTTCATATAAGACGTTCTGCCACAGACCTAACAGCATTTCCTTCCTTTGTTTTTATCCTTCATGTCTTCTTCTCTCTTTAATAGGAGAAATGTTAATTGCGTACGTATTTGAATGAAAAAATGGTTTTATTATTTTTATAGACCACATTTACAATCGCGAAACTTCATGGACGCCCTGCTAGCCTTCTGGCCTGGTTTACAAGTTCTACTCGGAGACGTTCGTCCGGCTGTTGAAACTCATGAAATGTTGTATCAAGTTATGCAACGCCATACATTCATACCTGAGGCATTTACTTCCGACTTCCAGGTTAATCTTTATGTTATTTGACCAAAATGATTGTATATCTAATATGTGTATTCTTGAAAACTTTTTTTTATTGAATGAAAATATATAATATGATGCAATATTGTTAATTTTGTACGATATTTATTTCCTTCTAAGGTCCACTGGGGTCAGCATCCACTTCGTCCTGAGTTCCTAGAGTCAACGTATTTCCTTCACCGAGCCACCGGCGACGATCACTACCTGCGAGTCGGCAAGACAGTACTGAGAGCACTTCAAGCCCATACTAAAGTACCCTGCGGTTACGCCGCCGTCAACGACGTTAGAACACGAGTGCACGAAGACAGAATGGATTCGTTCGTCATTGCCGAGACATTCAAGTACTTATACATGCTATTCGGAGAGGACAAAGACTTGCCAGTGAAATTAGAAGACTACGTTCTTACCACCGAGGCCCATTTCTTGCCGCTATCTCTAGCCACTGACGGAAAAAACGGATCCTACATGACCATTAAGATAGATGATGAAGACGAGGATAAATATAAAAGGTATATATTTTTTGTTCATACATACAAAAAAACCTTCCCTATCAAGGTTCTATTGTCATTTTGACCCACTGCTGACCGATCGATGTTTTGTGTTTTCGACGTATACTAAATGTCTTAATGATAAATAAACTGTCAAAATTTCTACCACGTAACTGACTGTGCCAAAGACCAACAGACTCACGACATACAATTGCTTATTCATTTATTACTTATTTACTAGATTATCTATCTTTTTACATTCCAGAACTTGTCCCAACACAGCGTCTCTTGTAGCTGAGAAAGTCCGACAGCCGATGCGACAAATGCTAGGGTCCAAAGCTGCTCGACCGCCTGCGAGGCTACGACCACTCAACGACCCACGACAGATCCACGCATTGTCGGACATGGGTATATCCGTACTCACATTGCCCGACGGCAGGGTACAGCTGCTGTACACTGTTAACACGGTTCGTATGATTTTGTTTTTTATTTTTTAGTTTTATTAAGTACTGTGATAGGGTATAAGTTTGTATGTTTTGTAAGGTGCATTTTGTGTGACTGTGGTTGTCAATGTAAATTATGTTTATATATTGTTAATGTCGAAATTTAATGTAATTTGGAATGTTGTTTACACATTTTATCTAAATATATAATTCCTTCGTTTTATTTTTAAATTATTGTTTACTAGAGTCTCAAGTCTATTCACTGTGTTGTGGTTTTTGAATTATAAAGGATGACAAGTTTTCCTCAGTGGCTAAATATATGTAATTTCGCAGGCGAAATCAGCAAAGGATGCAGCTGAGGGTCTAACATTCATGCGGGAGATGTCCAAATTTAATTCTCTAAGCGACACAGAAAACGGAGTAGTGGCCGCCGGTGTTAAGATCAACGACAAGATATTCCCCGCCGGGCCGGGACACTTCGGCAAGGATCTTTCTGGATCTGCTTTTTATTCAGGAACACCAGTTTTCGTGACACCGATAGACGCTTGTACCACCATCGAGAACAGTAACGAAGTCGCAGGAAAATTCGCGATAGCTACCCGAGGCGACTGCACATTCGCCCAGAAAGTTCGCTTAATACAAGAAGCCGGCGCCTCACTTGCCATAATATTAGACAACGTCAAAGGCTCCTCGCATGAAACGACTGCTCTTTTCGCCATGTCCGGCGATGGTAAAGACGATATCGAAATCCCTGCAGTTTTTCTCTTCTCACAAGAGGCAACGTACTTAACTTCTGCCTTGGGACAGGATCCAGAACTACAAATTACCGTGGGAGAGCTGAGATCTCTCAAACAGCAATTTGAAGTCGGCTGCGATAATGGGAACTGCGAGCCCGTCACCGACCCGCCTCCTGCGCCTGGCGACAGGGAATCATTCGATCACCTCAAACGAGTACTTAGCCAACTTGTTGCCCAATTCGAATTATCATTATCCAACGAAGACAACTCGCAGAAGACTTGTAGTGAGGAACCACAAGATTTATTGGTGTCCAAAGACAATAAATTTGTAAACGAAGAAGTTCGAAGCCGTAAAGTTTGTACTAACGGCTGCGATGAAGACGAAAAATCAACGCAGTCGGTCACCGAAACTAATGATGTATATACGACAACGCCAACTCAAAATAAATTTGGTGATATCTGACCAGACCCGAGGGCTTTGTACAAGGATAAATTGTATATAAATTGACAAAGTTAATTGTATAAAAATTGTACATATATTATGTAAGATTAATGTTGGCGAGTTTTTCGTGCCTTGTACAAAGATTGAGTCACGTTTTTTTTTAATTTATATTATGCTGTCTACGTGGGTTTTGTATCTATATAATTTTTAATATAAATAAGGTCTATCAAATAAATATAATGTTCAAAACTTCAAAAACTGCAAGTAAAAGTTATTAAATAAGATATATTAAAATGTATCAAAATATACTTGTTAGTTATTTTTCTTTAATCATTTGCAAGATTATATAAAAAAATACCATACGAATATTTTACTTCAATGTAAATAATTATAATTATGTCAGAATCCTCCGCAACATACTAATATATTATTATTAATATAAAGATAGTTTTTTTTGTTCAGTTTTCCCTAATTCATCCATAACTTACAAGGCTTTCCGAAAATGTAACAACAATTACAGTAAAACCTGGTTAAGTGAGACCTGAAGGGACGAACAACTTTGTTTAACATATTCAACGAGGTATTTAACTTACCAAGTGTCTCAAATATCTAGTTAAGTATAAATAAATACCTGTCACGCTTACAGAGATTTCCAGCACTAGAGATCAGTACACAGTTTATTAAGTATCAGTAACTTAAAAAATAACTTTTTACAAAAAATTAAGGTGCCAAGTCGTGCCATGTTTACGTCGGTGCTAAGCATTTCTAACTTTTATTAATTGGCACCGACTTCAATGTGTTGTAGAAGGATGTGTTATGACTTTTTAGTTTACTTTTGAAGTCGGATTTTTTGTGTAAAAAGTTATTTACTATACACGTCTGTGTAGATTATCTATAAGGCTCAGGGTTTGGGTCAGTATGGAACGCTTCAATTACATACAAAATGTTTTACAAAGCGCACACGTCCTTAATGGAAAACAACTGAAAATGTGATTTCTCGGTTGAACAAACTAAAACTAAACCGAACCCGAACAGAACGTGTGTGTGGAGCCTAATGAATTCCATTACATGGCTTCCAACTCTAAATATAAGTCAAAACTCGTTCAGCACGTTGTGGACTGCAACTGATATTACGCTTTACCTAAATTACAATGGCCTATTGTCAACTGCTCATGACCAATTAAAAAGTATCGTTTTTCTCGATGCAGGGCTGATAATCGTTGAGGAGTTCTCC
>DVXP01003998.1:0-10748 GCA_018235645.1 Junonia grisea
TTGCAAACGCACACATACAAAAATAATGCCACAGTTTTTTGAGTTGAGGGCGCATCTAACGTTTTAAATCTTTGCTTGTTTTCCTTTGATCATAACCATCGGCTAATAGTCTATTAGTGTCATTATCAGCTAGGATAATAATAAGAATTAATATTCTATAATCATAAATCATTTTCCCAAAAAAACTATTTAGTCATAATTCACTATTTTCTATACTACGAAATTTGGATGTCCATAAGCACTAAAAAAATTCATTGGCCCTTTGAAGTTAAATGAAATTTTTTTATAACAGGTTATTTATTTTACTTTTTTGTTTTCAGGTTATGGCAATGCCCTTTGAAATTAAAAAAGTAAATGAGGAGCCGGTAAATGCCCTTGTTCATCATGCCTACAATAATAGTGGCAATGTTTCACCGCCCGTCGCCTCTTGTGTGCATTGTAACGGAAAAGTGCAATTATTGTAAATAACATAAAACAAATTCCAAATAAAGTAATAATTTAGCTTGAGCTTTAATCTATAATTGTCAATATACTTTAATTTAATAATAGGTAATAATTTTTTAACTAAAAATATCATGTATGGTAATTGCTCAAAGTTGCACAAGAGTAATAAGAATTTAATTTTAAAGCCAGGAAACGTGTTTATTGAAGCATATATAAATAATTGTTAAAGGAAACTGGTAGTGTTGATTAATTTCTATTCTATACATTGTTTTGTAGTGTTTTGGCATATTAGTATAATTTTAAATTAACAATTATTCAATGATATTTAACTGTATGTACCCAATTTGTAATTTTTAATTTATTTTTATTGTAATAAAAATATTTAGATAAGATTTTCTACATTAACACAGTATTTTCTTCGAGCTGTGATATTGTTTAAACATATAGTAATGTACATTGATACCTAAAAATGTAGCCAAATCATACCATACTATAATTACGATTTTTTAAACATTCTCAATTAAATAAACTATAATGTGATGTTAAAATTATACGTCCATATTAATTGATTTATTACAAGCAGAAACAAAAGTCAAAATTATTTTTAAAAAATATATAAGTTATGAACACCATGTAAACCCTTTAAAAATATTTTTAACTCTCTCTAAATAATTCTACAATAACTTTGTGTTATATGTAAAATATAATATAATCATAGTCCTATATTTTTGTTAGTCTAAATATAATTCCAAAAATAAATTTTTTTGTTATACAATGATTATTTTTTAAACCAATACCTAAACGCATTCTAAAAAATCAATAATTAATTGAAATATAACTAAGCATATTTTAAATCTTAAGGGATATATTCAGAACTATACATTACAATACAATACAATACCTAGCAGAATTTTAATACATTTTGAATATAGGTATGTCTAATATCGTTCTAAATCTAAAAAATATAAAGCTTATAAGGCACAAAAGCTAAACAGACATGTTAATTTAAGAAATATGTCTTTATTAAAATTACCCCTAACTTTTTACAAGTATTTTATTTCACTTTTAACATAATCAATCAAGTTTTTGCAGCAATTCATTGTGATGGTGCAACATCTCGGTGCCAGTGTAGTTGTATGCCAAATAGTCCTTCACAGGCACGTACTTGGCGCCTCCGAACCAGTCGACCATTGCGATTTGCGCTATCTTCATTTTAGCGATGAACCAGTCGTGATCTGTAACAACGTTGACCTTGTATTCTTATCGCCTGACATTTTTTAAGAACAAACGTACTTAAAAACAAATAAAAAGTATTACTTTTCTCGCGACTGATAGTTTAAGGGTTTTAATTTTTTCCGCGGAATAAAAGAAGCCAGAGTTACTCCTTATAATTTTTCCTTAGCTACCATAATACTTGCTTCAAAATTTATTCAGGAGTTTCAATTTTTAAAAGACCCCAGAGCCAAATTGTATCTATTAACATTAATGTTACGTGCTGTCGTATTTTTTTTATTTAAGGTGATAGTCATATCCAAACAACTATTGCACAGTGATAAAGGCGTTTTTTTATATGACTAGAAATATATTTAATAACTCAAGTTTTCAACAAAGCAAACATGATAACACGCGGTACTAAAGCTTACAGAACTTGACCTTCAAAATGCTATAGAAAGGAATTAGCGATGAAAGTTGCATTTTTTGCATCATGGCTATCAACTTTTTATAAGTAATAGAATAAATTGTTTAAAAAATAATTAAAAGAATTCTTTGGAAAGAGTTAAGTTAATAATTTATTTAAAATACAATATTATATCGCTATAGACCTTGATTTATTATCTAATATAGCAGTGTATTTTTATTATCCACAAAAATCTTATATCTAAAATTAATTTTAAAGCAGTTATGTATAAACACATATGTATTATATTAATTTAGCCTTGATTTTCGTAATTTTTTACCAATAAAGTTACTAAATTCTTCTATTCGATATTGAAAACCTTTATATAAAAACAAAAGGTCAAAATCATCGATGTTTGTATTACCAATTTAAATAAGTCAAACGCGGTAATTGAACCTGTGTTATGACGCACAAAGACATCACAACCATATACTGAAGTCTAAACAATACAAAAAATTTATAGTAACAAAAAATATTTTTTTGTGTTATACGATATCTTTGGTGACAAAAAAAACAACATCATTTAGTATTGAAGAGCTTATTTTTAATATGAAGCTATAGGTAACTTCACTCGAAGTGGAATCTAAAAATCAATAAATTAATCATCATATTAATAATATCAAATTAAGTACAATTTTAACTTCATTTTATTATTCAAATTCAAAACTTCGAACAAAGTCGCATAAAATATAAAATGTGATGTCAACTGTACTTTACGATTTTTATACATAAAGCTGGTTCCAGACTTGCGAATGTGTAAATACTAACCAGCTGGGAAGTTGGCCATCGCCGGATGTCTCTCGAACAAGGCCGCCTTTGCGAACGTGTACTCATTAGTGCCCTCTTTGACCTGTAAAACAGTCATAGTTAAAAATACAATTAGTCATTCATGCTCAACTATTACTAAGCTATACTAGATAAATATACTATTTTTTGTTGTATTGACGTATATCAATACTAATACAATTCATGTGAAAACAACTGTCTCTCTGCGCATTTTCATGGATGAAGCCAGATAGGTATACATATTTTAAAAGTTAAAGAGCAAAGTTTTTTTTTTTATAAATACAAAGATCGAAGTCTCATCTAGATTAATAGAAGAGATTTACAATAAACTTAAAACTTTTAACATTTAATTTTAAAAAAATCTACGATGTTTTTTTCTATGTTAGTTAACATAGGAGTAATAAAATTATCGTAACAAAATCATCAAATCGCTGGGAGAAACTAATTGGATTTTATTCTCTGTGATAACGGCGACTAATATATTCAATTTTTTGTGTTAAAAATATTATAATTATGTTTAAAAACAACTCGAAACCACTTGGGTGACGCTGTAGGGCAGTATGCTATTATTATATATTAAATGTATACATAATTATTGTATTGTATTGACTTATCTATTGTTGTTACTGAGATAGAGCAGATAACAGAGACGTGATTTCGTTAACGTAGTGCTAATCTCTAATAGTTATGTAAATAATTAACAAGATAAGCGAAATTTATTCTGAGCTATTTTTATACATTATCAACTACGATAATATTTATATTAAACATACGTTTGATAATTTTAATTGAATAAGTAACCTTAACAACAATGATACATATTATTTTAAATATGTTTTCGGCCTTTGAATGAAACTTCAAGCTAAAGTTAATTATTTTTTATAGAAATAAATAGGTAGGTATATTAGTGTAAAGTAGGGAACATTCAGACATTGTTATCGTTCTGTATCATCTAAAAAGATAGTTTGGTCGTTAATGTGGTGTATGGTAGAAGACTTATCTAATTATACTTATATATTATCTGTATTATTGTTAATCGTCTGTGATATCGCTCAATCAAATTGAACTAATAACTGTTGAAGTGCTTCGCAAATATGTGCATCGTGAGTAAATATAATAAAGCCAAGTTGCGATATAATTCTCAGTGACATTGTATATAAAGTAAAATCGCTAAAAATAATAAAAAAGGTTGCCTAGATTACCTAGCCTATTTTACTGTCTATGTCAATTCTTGCAACCGTGAGCCGAAATTATGCGGATAAAAGAAATTTCAAAGAAATATATTTCTTTACTTGAATAAATTCAAAATATAAACTAAATTATTTAATGCATAATTATATTAATTTATAATTTTATAAAACTATATGACTGATATAACAATGATAGTTACCTTCTTCATTTTGCCGGAGAGCATAAGCCTCGTGCATCTCGGATCTTCCGGGTCATACTTTTGACTCTCACAATATCTAGTCTGTTCTAGCGACACTAATATCGTCGAGCGGGTATTTTTCTACAAGAAATATTCAAATTTAACAAAATATAAAATAAAAGATAATGTTCAGAATTATAGCGATTTGTTAAGAAAAAATATCCATAAAAGTTAAGGTTTTCGAGTCGATCTTTTCACTGCTTTCTGTATTCTGTTGGACTATTACTAAATGTAAAATGATATGATTTGAAATATAATTGATATGGTTACAGTACCGACAGATCACGCGCTGTGAAGTCTAAAGGTGACATATAAAAGTATGGTATCCCCGTAGAGTTAGCCATCGACCCGTCCACGACGGATTTTACGTTTGAGAAGGGAAATCCTTCAATAGCGGGTAGAGTAGAAATTGTTGCTATCGATGCCCAATCTGTGGAAACGGACAAGAGTAAATGATACTCATCCTGATTGATTGATTGTATGAAACTTAAATTACATATAACATGAGAACAGTATGCTTAGGGTAATATACACAGAATGCGATGCGAGGTCGAGACCATTAACCGAAGTAGAAACTATTACCTAAGATAAAACAGTATGGACAAGTTTGAAACTATGGGACAGAGGAATCATTTTAGCGATTTTAAAATAAACAAAACTATACTCTAATGCAAATCTTTGCAAAAAAAAATCTTCGCGGGTCTGGAATAGAACCTAATGTTTTACGTCAATTTATTTAATTAAATATGGCACCCTAAGTTAACAACAATAAGAAACACTCTGTATATTCAGCATAATACATAACAAAGTCAACAAATTTGATGCAATAAATACTCGTAATGTCAACGTGGCTTAATATTATGCTATAATTATGGTGAATGTCTAATCGCACTGCGTCGTATCGCCTAGCATCACGTAATGCGTGAAGGTCCTTATTCATAAAAAAAAACTTCTCTTCCACAAACGTCAGAACTGTAAACATTCGCCCTTGGAGTTCAATAAAAAAATTCACATTTTTTGCGCTCAGATATTTTGATTCATGTAATGTAATCTGCATATTGATATCAGCTTACAAGAGGAAAAATATATCGAAATAAAATTAAATTTAGCCGCTAATTAGCTAGAGTTGTTTAACAGAAGGAACTGTGCTTGACCTTACTAATTGTAAGTTATGTTGTAATGAACGTTAGCTATTATCCGATAATATTTTTAACGAAATCGTTACGCATAATATACAATTTAAATTAAATTTTATGCAAAATTATAAATTTACGCAACTGTATGGCACTAGCCTTATTCCTAAATAATTCAAAGTGGTCCCTAGACCCTTCCAACAATAAAAAATTGCCTTTTTTTCTTTCATTTACATTAGGGACCAATGTGTGTACGAAGTCTTTTATGTTTATAAATACATAACTAATTATTTTTACAGAGTTATTTTTAGAAAGGTGTCCGAAACCTGTTGTTCGTAGTCAGTGTTAAATGGCGTATTAATAATCGAGACAGGTTAATTTATGGATATATGTACATACACATATCGCATCATAAGAAGAGTCCTAACTCGAAATTCACGTAAATTATAAATTTTAAAGTTAATTATGTACCTACTCTATACTTTTACGTCTCATTTCATAGAGCGTTTCTTTTGAGTTAGGACACTTTAATTCTAAAATTGATACAACGCACCTTCAGAATAATAAGCCTTTCTTTGTGTTTATATAAGATAGCATGTAAACAATAACATCGTAATGTAATTTTAAGGTCAAGGTCAAAATAAAATTTTTATTTGCTTTTAAAAATAACATAGTTATAATAATTATATTTAGTTGCAGTTTTTATTGTCGTAAATATAGACATATGTATTTACATGTCATCAATAATAAACAGTAAGTATGTTATAGGTGTTAACTTTATCAATGATTGGAATTTGTTTTATAGAAATATTTATTAGAACCCGTTTATTAGAACGTGCATACAAAATTAAGTCAGTGCACCTATGTACCTATAAGGAGTTTTATTAAATCATAAATTTTGTAAAATATATTTAAAATGTATTTGTACTATTTATTTTATTATACTAAAATATTCTTACCGCAATTGTGTAAGACATATCTCGCCATGGCCACCAGTTTCGTATGGTCTGGAGGGCTCGGCCTATTGTGATGAGGTTTTCGCGCATGAATCTCATTTCCAGAGTCTCTATGCGACCAGTTACTCTTCTTATCCGGATAATACTTGGTTTCACCAAGTACACAAATTATACTTAAACATATAAATATTTGCTTCCACATGGTTTCCGATCTATGAACAGAAGGACAGACAAATTAAAATTTCATCGTTTATTCAACTAACATTGTCATGACGACTTCTTATAAACGCGTGTTATACCTGGCACAGACTCTTTGTTTGGGAACATTTTCCTTATTAAAAACATGCGGTTTTGGTGTGTATGCCAAAAAAGTTCCATAGCATACCTATTTGCGAAAATGACATTTTTATTTTTTATAAATAGCTGATATAACTTTAGCTTTTCCATTCACATATAAAAGTAAATCCGATTTAATAAAAAAAATAAAGCATGTGTAGCAAGGAAATTTTGGCACATTGAACTTGGATAACAATTTTGCATACCAATTTGCATTTTTTGTTAACGTTAATATTAATTTTTAAAAAAAAGAAAGATAAAATATCACTTACTTTTAAGCAAATATATAGAAAGAAATAACTACACAGTGTTATTTTTAGCTGTTTTTCGCAAAGCGCGCTCCACTCTCACTTAAAACGGAAATGCGCGAGCGCGCCAAGCGACTAAATGACGCAGTTCAAGTATTCATTGGTATTCATATTAATGACCTGTCAGTTTCAGCTGTTTGACAACAACGCCGCGCTTCGATTTTAAAAATCATGACATAATACGATGTTGCCATTTAAATTTATTATTAAATGTTGCCATCCAAAATAATTGTTTTATTTTGGTTTTATCAGGAAAATCATGAAAATTCAGTAAAAGAAAAATAGATCTCTCATTATTGCAAGAAATAAAAAAATAATATTTTAGTTTCATAATTGTAAATTTCTCAAATAGATATTAGATAAAATTAAAAAAATAGTAGATAGGTACTGGTCCACAGATTTAAAGTCGCTCAGCGAGCTATGCCCGGAATCTCTCTCAAAGATAAAATCAGGAATGAGGTTATCCGTGAGAGAACTAAAGTAACCGACGTAGCTCGCAAAATCAGTAAGCTGAAGTGGCAATGGGCCGGTCACGTCTGTCGCAGGACCGATGGCCGTTGGAGCAGACGAGTCCTGGAGTGGAGACCGCGTCTTGGCAAACGTAGTGTAGGACGCCCTCCGGCCCGCTGGACTGACGATATACGCAAGGTTGCCGGAGCGGGCTGGATGAGGGTTGCGGAGGACCGGGATGTTTGGTGCAAACTTGGGGAGGCCTATGTCCAGCAGTGGACTGCTATTGGCTGACCAAGAATATTCTGCAACCTATTGAGAAATAAACATTAACGTAAAATAGTTTTTATCATATTCAGTCATACGTGTATCACTCAAATTTATGCAGACATACAAAAATTAATATGAAACAAGGGCTATCAAATTTTAAAAAATTCTATTACAATCATTTTTTTCTTTTTTCCATGAGAACCACTTATTAAGTAATCTATTATTGTTTTGTTATCCGTATATTATGTTATATACCATTTCCATACGCCCTTTTCTAAGTTCTTGCTCACGACTTGGATCGTGTTTCATGTAGAACAAAACAGATTAACTTTAAATATGTATTATGTTATATAAAAATACTTTAAAAAAACTATAATTTATTAACGATATGATCAACGTAGCGTCTGGAGACAGTATTATATAGGTTATATTGTATTTCGTTTTTTTTTTAATACGGCTCCACAATAAAAACTTTTACGATAAAAGCCTCACAATAAAATCCGTAGCCTTCTTCTTATAACTCTCTTCTAAAATAACCTTTATCAAAAGTGTAATTCTTAGGTACAAACATATTTTACTAAGCATTTACCTATCTTATTTTTTTTAGGTGTAACGTGCAAAACGATCAGAATAATAGAAAAATATACTAATTTCGAAAACAAATACACATATCTAATAGTAATTCAAAATAATACCTAATCGCTTGACGAATTCAAGCTCCGTGTTAATATTTTATGTAATAACCACTTGTAATGACGTCATCATTTCACATGACATTGAATGTCATTGACCTTTGACATGGTGAAGGACTTTCGCACATGATTTTGTCATGTCATTATTTGTTTAGCATCCAACGTTATTGAAATAGGCAGAAATTATTTTAGTGGATTGTATGGTTTGACGTTTAGGAATCACCAAGTATTGTATGACGTTGTTTAACGTATTATAAATGAAGTACCTATTTGTGTTTTATGGCGTCATTTTATTCAGTTTTGAGTTATCACATTGAAAAATAATAATAAAATTTACATTGTATACCCTAATTACAAAATTTAATCCAATTCTTCCCAGCAATTGTCGAGATGTACTGAATAAAAAAATATATAAAAATACATACATAGACGTTAAAAAATATAAAAAAAATTACAAGAAATATTCGCTTAATATTAAATATTTTTTATGTTTATTAAATATTTTTTATATTTACAAATTTTGTTAAGAATGTTTTTGCGGTTATGGAGTAGTTTAAAATTTTTAATTTGTCACCATACATGTCACTTTTTTAAAAAACACTAAACTCATTTTATGTTCTTGACTATGAAAAAAACATAGGAAAGGATGACAAAATCATAAGATGGCTCGAGATATGTAGAGTCACCTACATAATTATACTGTTAAGTAATCGCTCTTTATATACATTGTAGTTTCTATATTACCAAACATTTTGATGAAACTATGTAACCATATTCAAGAAATATTATTTTTTTTTTAGGTAACCTACACCTATCACTCATAAATAAATAAAACCCTCATAAATATTAATAATTAAAACATACAATTTATTGAATTTTACCTTTATTTGTATTGGAATTTACCATGAATACAAATTTTGTGGACCGCTGAAAATCAGTATAGAAGCGTCAATGATGCTTCTCCCGTTAAATACTGAACGCACTGCATTTATTGTGCAACAGCTTAATTTTTTTTTTATTTATTTTACATATTATTTCTTGTAATTTTAGTTTTATACATATATCCCGAAATTTCGATATTAAAGAAGTTTAAATCCATGTCCTACTCCTTTCAGCCAGATGGTCAATATTTAAGCCAATATGTAACACCGGGTACCTCAAAGATTTTATAAGGAAAGTACCTCATAATACTTCTTTTCTTTAACGCTGGTCAATGCATTAACGCATACCATCCAAAGAAACTTGGACGGTTATGAAGGACTGCTGGTGCAAAAGGACGCTCCAGACTACCCACTAAAACCCAGCGGTACCCTCATCGTCCTCTTTGGGCGCCACGGGATCGCTTACGCATGCTACCGTGACGCCCCGACGGTTGGCCTACCACTATGGACCGAAACCCCATAATACTTTTTTAAACACTTTATTGCCTTTTTCTTTTCAATGGAAATTAATATAATAGGTATATTTTTTTATGGAATAAGGCGGCAAACGAGCTAATAGATCACCTGATGGTAAGTAAATGCTGTCGCCCATGGACATTTGCAACACATAAAGGAGTTACAAAATGCGTTGCTGGCCTTTTAGGGGGCATGGAAGGGGAATGGATGGGGAGATAATGGGGAAGGGGTGGGTAATTTTGCCTCCAGTACCCTCACTCACGCGGCGAAATACGACGCAAGCGTAATTTTACGTCGGTTTTCTGTGAGGCCGTGGTATCACTCCGGTCGAGGCGGCCCATTCGTGCAAATGTATGGCTCTCCCACGGTAAAATAATACCTAATATTTTTTTTTATTTACCAGGATTAAGTATACCACATATCTTGAAAAATAAAAATAACATCGCCCTACATAATGTTATTGCAATATAACCAAAAAAATAATTTACGAAATATATTTCACAAGACATGTAGCAACGGACAGACGGTGTCCGGTAATTGTTTATGTTAATTTCTATTGTATTTAGATGTGATGGTTACTTTTGTAAATATTTGACATGTGCATGATTTCAATATGAGAATTTTGAGGTCAGAATACTAAATTAAACATACTTTGTAATTTTTTTTTATGGGATAGGACGGCAAACGAGCTGACAGATCACCTGATGGAAAGTGAATATTGTCGCCCATGAACATTTGCAACACCAAAGGTGCTACAAAATGCGTTGCCGGCATGGGGGTATGGATGGGGAGTTAATGGGGAAGGGGTGGGGAATTGGGCCTCCGGTACCCTCACTCACGCGGCGAAACACGACGCAAGCGTCATTTTA
>DVXP01003999.1:0-10747 GCA_018235645.1 Junonia grisea
TGAATCGGACCACTGGGAAAAAAAATTCCCATTGGTCAGACTAATCGGACCACCAGTCGGACTATTGGGAACAACCCGAAATTTTGATGTAGTATATGTCATATACTATATTAAAACTATATTTATTTACGCTGGCCGCAATGCTAGTCGATATTCGCGGAATGTTATTAAAATATTAGCTGTTACATTGAAATTATAATAATAAAACATTTTAATGATTATATTAATCATTAAAATACATTACATTCCATATCTATTAGGTACGTATTTTACTAATCACTTATATCCTGTTAATATACGATACGTTACACATCCAAACAAAAGGTACTTATAAATTTAAAATTTCACACTCAACGGCCTTCCAGTAAGATAATTGGAACTTGTGTCGGAAGTCCAGAACACACACACAACACAAACACACTTAGGCTATGACAGACATCCATATAGATAATACAGATGTCTGTCATGAACGGGGATCGATCCCGCGACTGTTAGCGCTTCAGATAGTTGCAGTGACCACTGCGCCAATACGGTCGTCATATTTTAATTAATTAATTAATTTTATTGTAAAGAAAACATTTTCTATCATTCAAGTGTATCTTTTAAATTAATTTATTACTAGTATTATCAAAGTACTAGTAGTGACTAGTCAATTTTCTAAATGAAATAAGTGAAAACACAAACATTATTTTATCTAAATAATGATGAGTAAGTACTCAAAACGATTAAAATTTTGTTCCATCTTAAGATTAACGTCTCGTCATAACTCATTGTAATTTGTTTCACTTGTAGTCAGCTCGAATTATTAACAGCGAGATTCCGTTTTATACTAATTCTTATCAATTTGCGCTCGTCTAATCTAATAAGTTATAATGAAGCTTTTAATGTTCATAATAACTTAGGTAACAGCAATGTTTCGGAAAACATTAGCGTCGTTATAAACTCGCTTATCTGTAAACTTTTGTTAAATTAATATTGAAAATGGTTATAATCATTTACCATTTAGTAGGGGTTAGTCATGATTTTGTAATCGTTCGGCCAAAATCGTAGAGGACATTCAGCTTTATAGAAGTCTCTTGTTGTAGTGATTTTTTTAAAGACTAATTTATTACGATGAACAATTTCTAGAGATGGTGATTGAAGTATTTTATATGTGACATCTAACATAGACGAAAGGTACTGTACATACGTTCATCACCACTCATTGGGCACCATTTAAAACTATAAATAATTATTTGATCAATATAATATAAGCCGAACAAAATCAAACATTTTTTATAAGCTAAATTTATTTTTCCATCCAACATATAGTGACGCAGTGTTGGCTAGGCTCGTGATTTCAATTTTATTTAAATCTGTGTCCAAAAAAGAAACACTATGCAAGACCACTTAAAAGAGTAAGATATACTGGTATATTAAATACATATTTACACATATTTTAGACCTTGTCCTAAAACAGTTGGCTTATGCCCAGAAGAGGTTATATTTTACAGCAGCCACTAACACCCCTGGCGCTAAAATCCTATAAAGTTGGTTAAAACATGTTATCTAATATGTGAAAAACGTCGACTGTGTGCCAACAGGCCCACTATAAATTGTAAACAGATTTATGTGAAATGCATGTTTGAATAATATGTACCCATTATATTTATGTACACAAGCAGATGTTCAGTACAACACGAATAGAAATCATTTTAGATTTAGCGGTATTGTTTAAATGTATTCAATATTTGTATTGTTTCACTCATAATAATTAATTGCTTAGAATGCCTGATTTTGACGTTTTGTTTTGTATGATTCATAGCAGAAAGTTTAAAACGTATGTTAAATTCAAACACTTTGTTCTAACATGATAGTGAGTGAACTCAAAATATTTTTAAAAGCATAATCCTTTCATGCTTTCTTGCGTATTGCCATACCTACATCGCTTGGAATTTCTTACGAAACATACCGAATAGCGGTGCTGATATTTCCATTAACGCTCAGCGCGAGAAGAAATAAGTACCTGCTTAATTTTATTTTAGTCTTATTTGAACCTACGTGTTCTATTTATTCGGCTTTTGCTACGACAAAGCCTGTACAACCAATTGTTCACTATGAATTAAAGTACCTGCCTAATTACATTTTAGATGTTATTGAACCTACGTGTTCTATTTACTAGGCATTTGCTACAACAAAGCCTGTATAACCAATTGTTTACTATGAATTTACTATTAAGTACCTGCTTAATCTTATTTTAGCTTTATTTGTACCTACGTGTTCTATTAACTAAACGTCTCTTACGAACATAGCTTGTAAAACCAATTTGTCACTATGTATTTAAGTAGTTGCTTAATTTTATTTTAGTTTTATTTGAACCTGTCTGTCCTATGTACCTACTTGGTATCCCATACGACCACAACTAGTACTCATAAGTGCCAGCTTTATTTGAACCTACGTGTTCAATTTACTAGGCGTCTCATACGAACATAGCTTATACAGCCAATTGTTCCTCATGAATTGCTCCTTTAACGCGTGTGATATCTGAATGCCATTTACACAATGTGTTATTATATCAAGAATCCCTCCTCCGCTATATCAGATAACAATAGTGTTTAATCTATTGTTGTATGTTGTAGATCTATTTATGATCTTAAAAGCAAACTGAATGACATTTTTTAACACGAGAATATTGTATGTATTCGTATCGTATTGTATCGTACGTAGGCGAGCACTAATGGATTTTTGTAATCCCGTAAAAGGTTAGATAAAAGTGTAGTTTATATGAAGAAAAATGTTAAATAATGTAACGTAAAACTAACTATACGCCGTGGTGTCACTTGTAGGGAAAAAACTGTTTTATATTATTTTCGATTTTTCGAGTATCTGCATTTCCTTTGCTCAAATACATTGAGCCATTCACTGTAAATGAGTACATACGTTCAGATTCATATGCAAACATTTACATTTATAATATTACTTCGACTTTTCTTCTTTTGGATAGAATTTTTTCTTAGCAAGAATATTAGAAGATTCAAATGAAAGTGATTTTATAGACATCTTATTACAAAGAATGAGCCAGACTAATAAAATCCAGACGAAGTTAATATTTGCATTGTAAGTACATAAAGTTTTATTAAACAAAGGATATATGGTTTATTTATACGATTATATAAAAATTATATATTATTGGTTAAGCAATATTAGTATATTTCACTGAAAAATTAATATAATAAACACCAAACAACAAAAAACAATGAATCAATAACGAAATTTTAATTCCGACACATCTCGAAGAATATGAGAAATTTAATAAAATTCAGACAAAATTGCAATCACGTTAATAAAAGGCACAATGCTATTTCATAACGTTAAAACGTGAATCTCAATTAACTCATGGTTGCAGAGTAGTCGAAGTTCAACCATGAAATCTTTTTAGTTATTGTATCCGACAGCTTGACTGGTAACCATTATTTTGTATCAACAAACATATTACATAAGTAACTATACGTGTCTACAAAGTTTGTATTGATAAAGAGTGGTCCAACCAAAACGCACGTAGTTAATGTAAATAAAACAAAATTTTTCGAGAATCATCTTAATAATTATTACCACGATAGAAGGATCTACGGCAATTAGTTATGCGTGAAACAAAATATTGCCCAAACGCTCGCTTCTTTAGGGATATTTAAAAGAAAAAGTGTACGCCAATAAACCATGAACAATTTAGGTAAGAGCATAAGATATTTTCTCACTTTAACGACCGCCTCGATTATGTTTCAAGAGTCATTATGGACCAACGGATAGAGGTACGTTACCGAAGCCATGGCGAGCTTTTGGTAGATATTTTGTTTCACACATAATTGACATAGATCCTTCTATCGCGATTAAAAATATTAAGATATTTCTTTGAAAACTTTTTGTTTTATTTATAACTAACATCGTGCTTTATCGTTGGACTATTATCCATATAATGGATATAAGTAAATATATAAGAAGTTCTTGAGAGTAACACGATAAAAAGAAGGTTTGGCTTTAAATTTTGTGTAAAAAATAAAAATAAATTTTAAAATGACTTCCGGATATATTTTTTTTAATTTTTAAAACAAAGGTAAAAGTAACGGACTACATGAGGCAGCAGCGTGTGATGTGTCCCAGGAACACAACTAGGTTCTATGTATTTCTATGAAATTCTCAGCAATAGCCAACACGAAGCTACCGACGCGTTTCATAGAAATAGGTACATAGAAACTAGTAGTGTTGCTGCGACACGTTGCTGCCTCATGTCGCCCACTATCAACTTGTACCTTAATACTTGAGAAAAGCCTGAAAAAAAAACAATGAAATCGACGAATACTAAAATTAATAAATTACATAAATATAATATACCTGTGCAATAAGCTTCTGCAGCTCCTCGTTCTCCTTGACGAGCTCCCGGTATCGCTCCTCATCTGCAGGCGCGGAGCCGGAGCCCGAGCCGCGCCCGCTCTCCGCGCGCTCCGTCGGGTGACGTATCACCTCTATCACCTGGATAGTAATGATGCATGTTTTTATCTTTTGTACTCGTATGTTCATCGTTATGAAATACGAACAATATGGCTTCGTTTGGACTAATTTTGTGAGCTAAGCAGAAAGTAAGCTATGAAAAGATACTAAAATATTGAATAATATGTTAATAAGGGAAAATATAGCATCCTAATTGTGAAGGAATTTGTATAATTAAAGGTCTTGAAGTCTTTCAGCTTGTTATTTGGTTAAATACAGACAAATATTATGTCTTCATAATTATTGATACGGCATATTGTGTAAAAGTATATATACTCGTATATGTAGATTCGTGATATTTGACTATCGCATAAAATATTTGGGGTATTTGCCTTTGTTTGTCGTTTTGATGTAAATCAAAATGTTGCATAAGAAGGCTGTTGTATTTTTTAAAACATTAAAATAATTAATCAAGTCTTTACTTGTTTAAATAGTTAGAGTAATATTAAAATATCACAAATATTATCGTCATTAACTATAGTGTTAAAAATATTGCCACGTGTCTAGAACGTCTAGAAATATAGCTTGGCATAAATTTATTTTTTAATAACGTGCCCGGCTATACGATGATGTGGGGTAATATTTCAAAACACGTGTATTTTCATAATATGTTACGGGCACACACAAAGGGTCTCATATTTTTCAGTGGCTTAGGAAAAGTCATACGGTACATTACGTCATCGAAAATTTAATATGGCGGATAATAAACGCAAATACCGGTCAAAATCTTTTAGAGGATCAAAATGTGTATGGTATTAAATATGATTATCGAGATAATAAATATCAATATAAAGAAGAATTTAGGAGTAAACCAAATCAAATTATACCTTCTAATTTACCAACCTCCAAATGAGTCGAATCGAGTGATAAGGGTATGTGATTCAAACTAGAAGTGTGTCAAACGAATCATGTGATTAAAACTAGAAGTGTGTCAAATAAATAAAACTCTCATTCTCACTTGAAAACTTCACTTTATTCAGTGCAGTTAATTATAATATTTACTATAGTGCTCTGGTTTGCATTTATTTGTAGATCTATAGTATTATTTATAAGAATAGCCTTCAAACGTAGGGAGTCGTATTATCTAATATTGAATTATTAATAACGGTCGCCATTTATAGGACAAGGTTAGGAAATATATATTAAAAAGAAGATTCTTAAACAGACCCTTATTTCTTTTTCAACAAATGATGGAAAAAGTGGGGGTAGGAATTAAGGGAAAGACTAGGGAGGAAGTACACATACAAAGTACATACATAATAAAAGCAAGATGTACCCTTTTTCAAATTGCATATTAATTTAAGGTTACCAAAACATTGAGAATCGCGAATGGTTATCACATCACTTCTAAGGTCGATTTACCGAGGAGATAAAAGCCGATATAAACCTTTCGATGGTTATTTGGATCGTTGCGGCAAATTTGGCGGTAAGTGCCAATCAAATCGTCCGCCAAACGTCCTCAGATTTATCACAGTCGATCAGTAACTTTAATGATTTTTCCATACCCTTAACATGGCAAAATGATTTTTAAATTCGATTTTGATGGAGACCCCATTTATCCCTTTCGACCCTTCTAAATTTGTATGCTAAAAATATAACTACTTTGTTATCGACAGGTCACGGCTAGAACAAAAGAGTCTAAGAGCTATAGCTCCTTTTATGTCATTAACAAAACCGACATTGTATGGCAACAATGGAAAAACCGTTGAATTAACGAGGCGATAACAAGGATCAGATAGGGTTTGACTATTGTACCCTGAAAATATATTGAATTACAAAACTCTATTATCTCATTTAATGAAACTAAGACACGTATAGTAGAAGTTGTGAATGATATCTATAATTATGTTTTATCTAATTACACCTCATTTGTTATTCACTAAGTTACTTAAGACACAAGGACATAAAAGAATATTGTCATCTTTTTGAAGTGAATGTACATCATTTGTAGACATTTGCCACAAAATCGCCGCATTTCAGAGGAATTCAGGTAAAACAGAATTAATTAAGAATTTCCAAAGGTGAAAGCAGTTAAAGTACGATCGAGTGGCGTTCAGAAATTCGTAGTGATACGATGTGGTTCCAGTTCGAAATGACTGCTCGAAGGCTAGTATTGGGTCACGTGTGGTAAGGATCGGTCCAGCGATAACTTCGCTAGCCGCAATCTCGTTCCTCCGTGCGATGCATGCGACCGACCGTATCAAATCGTGGACTACGAAAATACACCTAGAACTTTCGGATGTTAAGTAATTATTTCTCGGTACTGCAATTTCGACTTGGTAACTGTGGTTCGACGGTTCGTCTAATTTTTTTTGCAGCAATTTATAGTAAGAAGTGGGTAGTCACAAACACGTTGTTGGTTTAATAGGCTAAGAGAAAACAAGGGGTTGAAAGAAAGGGAAGGACTATGGAGGGGAGTTATGCTTCTAGTTTTAATTTATATACGCAGGAATTACTAAGGAATTTTACTTGAATGCCACAAAAGTTACTATAAATGTTTTCACTAAACCTGACACCTTACGCTGAAGTCTATTCAGAAGCTGACTCAAATGATGATATTATTCTATGTCTGAATAAAAACTTCAACCTCGTTTAAAATTCAAAAATCTTTTTAAATGTAGTAAATTTCGTTCATACAAACGACGAAACATGACATAGCTCCTTAAATAAGTTATTTTTAACGTTAAAAGTTGAGTGTCAACGGCATAAGGATGTACTTCTCATGAAAGACTACGACGACGTCTGAACGTATTTTATATTTTGATACTTTACTAAATTATGCTTTGAATAAAATTCGTCGGTGTTCCAAAGGATTTTTGTATAAGTATTTTTGTATAGAATGTGCTCTTTACATGTTCTCAAGTATGCCGTCGTGAAACTCACTTTTGGTTTTAAAGAACCTTAAATGTTTATAGCTTTATATCAGATAAATAAAGATAGATTGGTACTTTTTCAATCTGTCTGTGTATTGGATACTTAAATTTAAAGTGAGAGGAAGAGAGTATATGACATTGTGAACGCGCCTTGGTCTTTGCCGCATGACATACGAGAGTCCACGAGTCAAAGGATGTATATGTGATACATTACTTACTCCTTTACCCATCAACTTACCTTTGGTATAAATATGAGTGCCATGCTCAAGAAGCAGCAGAACACAATCGCAAGTGAGACGAACGCGAAGGCTGCATCCTGTTGGCTCGCTATCACCAACGTGACGGGCGCGGTGATGAGGCACAGCACCACCACGTTGTAGATGCTCATGCCGACGTAGCGGGAGTCGTTGATCTGACGCACTTTGACTGATCGAGTCTCGTATGCGAGGAACAGTCCGAATACTAACACCAGGCCCTTGTAGCCGTACATGACGCCTGTAACAAATATGTTTTGATTAGGTTTACTAGCTTTTGCCCGCAGGTTCATCTGCGTAGACATCGTTAATCACTGTAAGTAAAGGAACTGTCGTCCCTCAGGAACAACTCATTTTTGTGGGATGAAAAATATCCTTTTGTTTAATAGTCTTAGTAGCTACGACATGAAAGGGAGATAAACAAATAAATGAACAAATAAAATTATTTTCGATTTTATAATATTAGTAACGTAAGGGAGGTAAAATTCGTTTGACTGACAATTTCGGTGTTTACTCTTTATGTATATTTTAGACCTTATATTATGAGTTTTCGGATTTTCTCAGAAAATAATGTTGGTATTTGTTTACGTTTATTATTTATGGGCTAAATTAAAGGGAGTATCACTCAGAAAGCACTATTCAGATTGAGAAACACCAAATTTTTTGTTTGTATAAACAACTCAATTCAAGTTCTGAAGGGAAACGGCGGCGGCGTGAGGAAATTTACATGTTTTAGGAAGTTTGATATTTACCTATACCTGGAGTTTATTTTGTGGGAAGTAAATTAATGCTATAACTTTGGAACCCTCTTCGCAATACTATGTTTCCTAGTATACAAGGAAACGACATTTACACTGCTACAATGTTTCATATAACGCGAAATACATTTTAGTATTGTTTGAGTTATCTAAGATAAATGGTTATGTACATCCGAAACTAGTATGTTTCGTAACTAACACAGGAGGAGACGTTGTAATATCTTACTGTGTGTCAGAGATGTGCAGGTATTATTTATATTACCTACGTTTTAGATATTAATCGTAGAAGTTATATAATACAAACTTTTTCCTCTTTATTCTGCCATATCTGATAGGATAAATAATTTTGTTTTGTTTATTTGTTCTCTTGTTTAACATACAGTTTAGAGCGTTGCTTTTCATATCATATTGATTACAATGAGTAGCTCTAAATCTTTACCTAAATCTAAATCGTTTTACTTCTTATCTTTCTTTCCAAAGCGTTAGATTTAGACTATAAGACTTAAAAACTTTTAAGAAAAAAATAGCGAATATCACTGCTACCGAGGCGTTTTAAGTGAATATTATGATGGCTTAATATCGCTAGACCCTTTTCATATTATTTTTTTACACAATTTAACAAAGCAGGGTGAATAGGAGTTTCACCCTTCCGGGAGCAGATATCAATTCGTAGCAACGGGAGCTTCCCACCCTTTTCACCCGAGATAAGCACATTACAGATATTTTATCAAATTTTGAGGAAACGGGCTCGAAAAAAGAGAACGTTTAAGCCTACTCAATTATCAAATAAATGAGTTTTTTTTTAAATATTTTAATAAAATAAGGAAAAGATTTTACGATGTAAAATATCTTATACTCGCAAGCAAAATAAACACTTGGTTATATAATTCATTAACTTATAATAACTGTTAACATCCGTGTAAAAGATTAAATAATAAAATTGTCTGCTGTCGTTATTCTGTTATATTTTTAACTCTTTAATTTTGGTTACAGCATTAAAATTTATCACGGCTGATGTAAAATGTCGACGTTACAGCACACACGTGCACGTGTACGTGTTGCTATTCATTGAAACCGATCGAGTACGGTTGTCAATCGAGTGCACTCGATAAAACGCTCGGCATGTTTGATATCCGATAATCCTGAATAATGGCGGAAAGGTAATAGAAATCAACCCGCCAATAGTGCGACTGAGTAAAACTCAAACAAACCAAGTTCCCTCGCAATACACGATAAAAGTGTCGTAACTAGAATCTCTATTTTAAATTCCGCCACTCACTAAGTTTTTAAGTTGATAATTTTATACGCTTTCGTGACTAACTACGTTCGTTTATATTAAAACGTTATAGAATGTAAAAATGTTCAGACTGCAAAATATAAATGTAAAACAGGGTAATGAAGGGGCAGATGTGATTAACAACTTAAAGTTGAAATTTCGAACCGAAGTTGCGACGCAAATGAGACGCGGTGGACTTTGACGGGGATTTATAAATGTTCTTTATTGTTTACGACCTAGCAAATTATATTTATCTTATTTATGATAACAGAACGAAGTTCTATGAGAATATTAGTTTCGAAGTTTAACGCTCTTTATTAACATCTCCGGTATCATTATCTGAATTATAATACAATTTTATTGGAAATTTAATACATTTTTCTTCATAAAAAGTAGCGCATTTTTTATTTATTTTCAAACGTTAAAAACGTAAGGCACAAAAATAGTCTCCCCGGTCAATATTTCCGGCTTTTAAACAACGATAATAATATTTTAAGGGTAACTTAAAATATATATGAAATTAGGTCAAACAAATTTGGCTTCGAGAAGTCAAGGAACTGAACAGCAAAGAGCTTTAAGTGTTTTCTATAGAAAAGAAACCATAATAAAATGAATGATAAATTGAGCACTTAGGCCCTCTTCATGTTGTCACTTTCATTTTTTCATCCATACCTTTAGATATTACTAGTAGATGCTCGCATCTTTGCTCAATACCGTATATTTTTATACAAATGTAACTTGCAGAAGAAATGATCTTAACAAATTTCAAATCACTCATTACGATATCTCTGAAATAATTAATATCCAGAATTTAAGGGTCGTCTTATTTATAATAATATCGTGATGAATCAATAATGCATAGACATTGTAGTAATCGCGGATCTCTTACTGTTAGTTTTTGAAGAGTTGTCGTGGCTATCCCGGAGGTTTTATTGATAAAAACTTTCTTTTTGACAAAATCACGACCATAGATACATCCATACACAATATACAGGGTGTTCCTTAAGTATGTGTTAGATCCTGTATAATCTGTTACATATACATCTATGTTTGCCATTAAGA
>DVXP01004000.1:0-10746 GCA_018235645.1 Junonia grisea
CGAGCACCTCCGGCCGCCGAGCGCTCTGCCGCGCCTCTTGCCTGTGATACACGAATTCACTTTTACTACATATTAAATACTAACATGTATATTCACATACATAATTAAATGGAGGAGATAATTTTCATCACGCCTATGGAATCTACCCTATCACCTATCGTAGGCTCTTCAGATGTGTTTAGCATCTACTACTGTAAAATAATCTAAAAAATAACATCAAGCAACTCTCGCAAGCCATGGCTCTAAATTGTCTCAAAAATTTGCGGCCATGGGCAAAATTATCTGTAATGTTGTATACTTTCCAATATAATATGGTACATATTGACCAATGCCTAATAATAATTGTAATTTGTCGTAAAACATCTATAATTTTATTTTTCAAACCTTTAAAACTCGTTTTGACCTTGTCCAAAATTATAACACCAAATTCATTCGCTGGGAATCTCAATAAATATACAAGTAAGAAATGTTACATTTTTTATTCTTAGAGGATGCAATTTTATTTGTTGGATGTGTAGGTGGGGTCAGTTTAGGGTAAAAACCAAGTTTGTGGGATCGCCACGCTTGTCCCACGGCCGCCATCTTTAAAAAAAAGGTTGGAAAAGTTTTAGCGGTTTATCTCGAACACTACTGGTCTCATGAAAAAATCAAAAACATTTTCTGTGAAGAAACAAAAAATGTTAATATTTTATTTTCATGAGAACGATATCTTTTGAGATAAACCAAAAAAAACGTTCCAACCTCTTTTTCCAAGACACTAAGATACGCAATTTTATTTTTTAGATGTATACTAACTATACATGTAAAAAATAAAATTGTCTCTAAAAAACGCAATCCCAAATGTAACTTTTCAATGGACTAGGTACCTACATCAAAGCTGAAAGCCTGGACTTGTCATCAGACAACTCACCACTTACAATATTTAAAGAAACTTGTCATTCTTAAAAAAAAAGCTATACAAAAAAATATAAGTTATTTTAAGTGTAGTGTAGTTTAAGTTTAACCATTTCTGACACTTTTTGTAGGAATAGCCAGGATGCCGGATTAAACCTGTAAAATCTTGAAATTGCCATAGTCCAAATTTTTTTCATTTGTATAACATGTCCTTGTCCTTGTCAAAAAGAATTAAAATTGGAACTATAGGGGAACTATGCTCCCTTATGTTCTAATTTAGACTTTTCAACAAATTGCTCATTTACTTTCTTTCATTTTACCTACGCCTAGGGCCTCTAAACATATAGGGCTGCCATTACCTGGCTATGTCCATATACAATAATGTAATTAATTCCTGAATAATGTGTATGTATGCTATGTGCAGTAAAATAAAGAAATTAACAATTTATTATATTTAGAAGGTAAATACTACCTTTTAGACCTAAGATTTCTTTCTGCTAATAAATAATAAGTAGCAGTTATATGGTTATATTCATTTTTTTCTAATTCTTCTAAAATGTGCTCTTTGGTGCCCAAAGCACCATTCACCATCCTTTGTAAGATAGCAGCACGATCTTCTTCCGATAAATCCTGTTTGGCTACTAGAGGAGTATCAAAATCTTCTACTGTTACACCTTCACCCGCAGTGACCCAAGGGTCAGTTGCTATTTCTGAGAGTGTTGCACGTTTTTCTGGTTCTCTCACAAGCATTCTTCCTATGAGCCTGTTGAAAAATTCAAATAAATATACTCAAATATGAATTCAATAAATTAAATAAAGAAACAAATACAAATACCTTTTACATGAGTTTGAAACATGGGTTGGCATAGTGTATTTACAGTCCATTATCATAGTCAAAGTTTCACTGTCATTTGCTTCCTGAAAAGGAGCTTGTCCACACACTAACATATATAAAATAACACCCAAAGACCATACATCTACAGCAGGAGCATCGTAGGAATCACCTAACAATATTTCGGGAGCAGAGTATGCCAAAGATCCACAAGAAGTTTCAAGTTTTTGTCCTGGACTAAATTTATTACTAAAACCAAAATCAGTCAATTTTACTACACCTAATTTTTCAAAAAACACCACATTCTCAGGTTTCAGGTCTCGGTGAACAACATGTAACCTAAAACACAAAGCAAAATGTTTAGATTTGTTTTACTATGCTATGCTTAGCATCTAATCATAGAAGTGAAAATTATAAGTGTTACCTGTGACAGTATGAAATAGCACGAACAATTTGACGAAAGTAATCACGAGCTAGAGATTCTGAGAGACCAGATTCATGTCTCATTATATAATCATAAAGGTCACCTCCATCACCTAATTCTAATATTAAATATAGTTTAGTTTGTGTATCAATAACTTCATAAAGTCGTACTACATTTGGATGTTGAACTAGCTTCATGCATCTTACCTAAAATAATAATTGCAATGACATAATTACAAGACATAACTTTGATATTTACAATTGCAAGTAAGATGGGAAAAATAGGCTTTTACATTTAGATTAATAAATTATTTATTAAAGCATTGTAAGTATACAATAAACATTTATAATTATTTACAGAGAATTAATAAAAATATTAAATTGTTAAGCTCCTTTCATAGTAAATAAATATTACAGCTTCTCATAATCCAAAATACTATAGAGATTGAGCCAGTGCAATAGTCTCCAAGACAAAAAATTTGAATAAGCAAAAAATAATAATTTGATACTATTGACATTAAAAAAATTTGGGAAATAAATAATTTTAAAACTTACTTCTTGAAATAAATGTGATTTTGATACATCATCTAGTTTGCTCTTGTCAATAACTTTAACTGCAACTTTTTCACCCGTAAATACATGTCTTGCCAATTTTACAACAGCGAAATGCCCTGAGCCGAGGGTGTCTAGTAAATCGTACATTCCTGCTATTTTAGCGTCATAGGCTCCTCCTCCGTTTCCCACACCACCGCCAACACCACAATTATTCATGTTTTTGTTACCTTAAAAATTACATTACATCACTTAAATTCCCTGAACATATCGGAAAAAGCAAATAATTAAATTTATCAATTTACATTTTTTTTATTTATGTTAATAATAACACATAAATATACAAATAGTTGCTATATTGTGAAGATGACCTACATGATAATTCTGAATTAACACAGACTCCTCAGGTACTTAAAAAATATTGGAAAACCTTTAAAGCACACTGTACTTATCATTTAATTTAATGCAGCTGTACTTATACTTACGAGGATAAATTTATGAATTCGAAACTGTACATGGAGTCCCAATACTGGATGCTAGTAGAGTCAATTGGACTCATTGATATCAACACAGCACTCTGCACTCAAATGTTTTTACAACGGCTATATTTAATGAATGCAATTGTCAATTAAACATTATTTAGATACAAATTATTAGAATTGAACACAAAATACATGTACCAAGATCTTCAATTTCGCCATTTCTTATACGTTTTTCGTTTAGAAACTGTTAATCTATTGTTGTAAAAAATAAACTCAAGTAGATAACATTTATTGCATAGTAGTAAAGTAAAGTAAGTAATCGAAAATTAATAAGCTAAGAATTTTCTAAATAAGAAACACAATTTTTATGTGATATCTAATTGTAAGATTCTTTAAGTTAACATTAAATTTCATTTCTAAACAAAGATAATGTGTCAATTGTCAAATAACTACACCGTAGTATATAGGTAGTATATAGTATATAGGTAGATATCTATCTATCTACTCTTTGAAATCAGTAAAGCAGTAATGCCAACAAAATAAATAAAAACGTAGATATCTATCTATTTTTACGAACTTTTTATTTCGTAGATATCTATCTATTCGATGAATGATCAAGTAACCGAAATTGTAGGCGAAATTTAAGATCATTTGAATCAGAACTTTTGAAAACAACAGATATCTATTTAAATTGCTTTTAAATATCTACGTTATATGTGTTTCTAAAACACACAGCATTGTTTGAAGAAGCATCCATAGATTTCACCATAAACTATAATTTATAATCTGTTTCTCTTACCTTTTATCATCTGTTACCTTGTTTACTCCAATCATCCAGCAGAGGGCGCCTTCACTAATCACGTCAGGCGCTCCTTTCTTATGTCATAGTCTTCACCAATCACCAGCAAGCATCTTGCTGCAATGCTGTGTGTTTTTTCACACACATAATAACTGTTTTGTTGTAATGCAAAACAGTCTTATTATATGTGTTTCTAAAACACACAGCATTGTTTGAAGACATGTTTGATATCTGCTGGTGTAAGAATGTAAAACGCTATGTGAAAAATAAATGAATTAAAACAATTTTCTGATTAATATAAATTCTGTAATCAATTTCAGTAGAGATAAATAACATATCAAATTAATATGCATAGCATATTTATTAACAGAGAATAAACTCAAATGCAAAGAAACAATTATACTTTTCAAGACATTATATAATCAATATTTACTTATTTAGAACATTTTAGAAAATAATTTAAAAGCGAAAGATTACTTAACTCTCATATCATATAAAAAACAATTTTATAAGTATTCTATAAAATATTAGTTCAGTTTTGAGATCAACCTAAATATTAATTAAAAGTATTTTAGTAGTTATGAACATTACCCTATTAGACAACATAACATTAATTATTTTATAAGACAAATAATTAAGAATATTGCTGAATGGGACCTTTAAGTTGAGATCTAATTTAATATACTTATCTATTAATAATTACAACCTCTTTTCAACATAATCATTAATATCAAAAAACAATTAATATATTTTAAACTGTTTTAAATATATGTATTTATGAATATAATATCTGTATCTATATAAAAAACCTAAATATTTGAAAAATTGTCCCTCAATAAATCTCCACTACTTTTATCAATATTAATTCTCTCAACCCTGCGACAATAATAATTACTGAAAGTTTGAAATCTTTTCCAGTTACCTCGACTTAAGATCTCCTCCACTGATCTGTTTTCCAACCAGCTTTTAGATGCTACGGCTGATCTTACACTGCCTGGTGGTGCATCTATTCCAGCCTCTTTAAATATAGAACGAATCCAGCCTCCTATCATGGTTCTAGTTGCTGGTTTAATAACACCTGTTATTGAAATAAACAAACTCCTTAAATTCCCTTCCAGCCGTCTCTTCTCTGTGACTCTAATTAGTTTTTGTATATGGAGTACTGGACATAATTTTTCATCCGAGTGTTGTCTCAATAACCAACCAGATTGCCTATTGTGTGTGCCATCAGTCTTTGAACCAAATCTAGGCCATAACCATATCTCTTTTTTATTCTCACTTACGCTCATTCCATCCCCAGTTACCTCCAGGAGTGTAAGGTCATGAATCCGTCTTCCAGAAGCTAAGAGTAGGATTATAGCGGCTCTTCTTGCTATATCAAAGACAGTATCTATTCTTGGTGTATCTCTTAGCCAATTATACAGTAAAGAGGTGTCCCATATTGGTGCTTTTGTTTGTTGAGGTCTTTCTAGAGAAATAGCTTTTAATATCTGATGAACAAAAAAATTTTTTGATAAGTCTTCTAAACCTGTCCCACAATAGGTAGAAACTGCAGATCTATGTAATAATATGGTGCTATAAGCTAATCTATCTCTTAGGTATAATCCTGCCAAAAATCTAGCGACATCTATACCTGATGGTGATCTAGAATTTATGTTATGTGACTTACACCACAAAATCCATCGTCTAATGGGTGCTTTATAGGTTGCTCTTGTTGATGTTCGCCAACTCTTGTTCAATAAGTTCTTTTCTTCAACTGACCAGTTTCTTATATGCCCAGCCCACCCCCAATCTTCCAGGCTCGCAGTTCCAACTTCTCCAAGTGAGGTGGGCTCCTGCCCGTAGTTAGATCGATTAAGTGGCGATGTAGGTCCTTTATTATTAATGGCTCTGTCAGAGCTCGTGTTTGTACATCTGTCAGCCAGAAACACTGTGTCCAATGTGGTGCTATTATGATATAAGTTCCCTTGGCCGTGTTTAAGTGGTGTAATACTCGAGGCATTAGGTTTGGAGGTGGGAACACCCATGCCAACTCGAAGTTCCACTGCCGACTGAATGCGTCGCAAAATAAGGCGCAACCATCTCTGGAGTCCCATGTTACATATGGTTTTACTACAGCGGCTTCTTTGGAAGCGAATAGGTCGACCTTGGGAACGCCCCATATTCTGAATACGGCCTCCGAGGCCGGGGGCAACAAGTGCCATTCCGGCACGGGTCGGTTTCTTGAAAGACGGTCGGCTATGCCGTTGTACCTCCCCGGGAGGTACGCCGCCGACAGTCTTATGTTTAGCCGTTCGGTCAACTCCATTAACTTTAGAGTCAGCTCTAGGAGGGCTAGGGAACGTGTACCACCCTCGTTTCTTATGTAAGCCACCAGGGTTCTGTTGTCGGATTGAACAAGAACGTTTGCATCGCGCAGGTTCTCCTGCTGTGAGCTTATTGCACAATACACTGCAAACATCTCTTTGATGTTTGAATGCCATGGCCTCTGGTGCCGAGACCATCTTCCTGACAGATATGTTCCGTTTAATTGTGCACCCCAACCTGTGTCTGCTGCGTCTGTAGTCAGGAAGTGGGTAGTTATTGTTTTGTTCATGCTTCGTGAGCTGTAATTGACGCCTTCTAACCACCATCTTAACTCCTGGTGCACCAAGGGAGGAATCTCTATTTTTTGTTTTACCTTGTTGCATCGAGGAAAGCTTTTGAGGAACCTTTGTGCTCTTCGACAATGTAACCTCCCCTGTGGTGTAGTCAGATTGGCAAAGTTTAAAAGGCCTAATAAACATTGCATCTCTCGAAGGGAACAACAGCCCCTCTCTGTGATCCTTGTGATACATTTTTTTATTTTGAAAATTTTTAATTGAGGTAAGGCCATTGTAAAATTCTTGGAGTTCCAAATGAGGCCAAGGTACTCTAGTTCTTGTACCGGAGTTACGACTGATTTTTGGTAATTTATGTGCCAACCAAGGTTCTCCATTAAGTTTAGGACTTCTGCAATTTGGTCTGTTAACTTTTCTTTGTTCTGGTTGACTATCAAAAAGTCGTCTAGATAAACTATGAGTCTGATACCTCTTGCACGAAGTATCTCTGCAATCCAGTTTGACACGGCTGCGAAGGTTCTGGGGGCAGAAGAAAGGCCAAAGGGCAGGGCCGTCAATTGCAGTACCTGGTTGTTGTAACAAATTCTTAGAAATCGACGATGCGACTTTGCAATTGGTAAGTGGAAGTACGCTTGTTGCAAATCGACTTTGGCCATCCAATCGTTTTCCTGAAGAAAGTTGATGACATCTGTTTGAGCTATTAGTTGAAAGTGTCTGGTCGCTACATATTTGTTTAGTTCCCTTAAGTCGAAAATAGGGCGAACCCCGCCATCTGACTTCTTTACCAAAAACATCTTTGACAGGAACCCTGAATTTAAGACCTTTGGTGTTTCCAAAATTCCCTTTTCCTTGAGATTCTGGATAACTGATGTCATCTCCGGGGATTCTTTTGTTGCAAAGTTCCTTGTCAATCTTTTTGTTAAATATCTTAGTGGGGGTTTTGATTTGAATGGTATGCGGCCACTGGTGATTATTTTTAAAATAAATGCATTTGCACCTAGTGCTTTCCATATTTGAGTCTTCTCCTTTAAACATCCCCCTCTGAATGGCCGCTGAGTTTGAATATAGTCATTTTTGTCTATTTTGACTGACTGAGAGATCTTTATTGTTGTTCCGAAAGTTGGTTTGCTTTCTATTGGCACGAAAGTGATTATTCTTTGATTTACTAGTTTTGAAATTTTTATTTGAATTCTGGGGTTGAGATCTTTGATTATATTTCTGCCCTGCCGATGAACGATCATACATGGTAAATTTTTCTTTTAAATAGCTTGGTTTATTCAACCATGTCTGTGGGCCTCCCAGAGAATGAATCAATGGTTGCAATGCTTCTCGACTAAATAGGTATTCTGAACTTGGAGGTATCTTGTGTAAAGACTTTGTCAAGTTGATATTATTAATCTCTTTCAATATTCTAGACCTTCTTATCTCAATACACTCCGCTCTTCTTCCACAAATGATCTGCATTATCTTTTCAGAACCCTTATGTATAGGGGAGCTTGGTCCAAACAAGGTAGAAACTTTGTTAAAAAGCATTGCCGGATTTAATTCATCAATATTTACTGCTGCCCAATTAACAATTTCTTGGAGGTTTTTCTTAAGGAGTTCTCTTTGCTCTAATTCTGCGTTAGTTAATCCTGCTAGCATCTCTTCCGAAGATGCTAAAAAGTCTTTAGTTTTATTGAGGTGACAAAACTCTTCATTAGTCTTGAGAGCAGTAAAGCCAGGGGTAGCAATATAAGATCTTAACGTTGATTTATATCGGACTTCCTTCCACGCTTGAGAATCAAAATGTTGTAAACGGTTAACCTGGGCCAAACGCTCCTTATTGGCTGCGGGAACCACTCTTTTGTCGTCGAACTCCGTGTTTATCTCACCCATCTGGACCTCTTTTATAGTTTGACAAGGATTGGTTAAAAATTCTCCCTGAGTTAGCATCTCGTTTCTGTTACTAGGGCCTGGACTATTTTCGATCTGCGCATTTTGAAACATCTGCTGTGGTAGTTGTGTTAGATAATTGGTGATATATTCTACCTGGTTCATAAGAAGATCCACACGAGGGTCAGGGTCGTAACTTTTAACTTTGCGTTTTTTAATAGGAGGTGGTCCTTCCTCATCTTCCGAAGATGCAGAGGACTCCTTTTGGTTACTGGACAATCCAGAAACTTGCCGAGACGACCGTTCTCCATCCGAAGCAACGGCGTCGGACAATTCGACATTGTCGATTTCACTATTTACTTCACTCATTCGCAAATCGTATTTGTATAGTCTTTAAACACACTTTTTACGGAAAAATGAATTTTGAATTTTGAAACTGAACTTTTTTAACACTGATTAAACGCTGAGAAAATTTTGCTAGTTTACGCGGCAAAATCTATAAACGCTATGACATAAGAAAGGAGCGCCTGACGTGATTAGTGAAGGCGCCCTCTGCTGGATGATTGGAGTAAACAAGGTAACAGATGATAAAAGGTAAGAGAAACAGATTATAAATTAAAGTTTATGGTGAAATCTATGGATGCTTCTTCAAACAATGCTGTGTGTTTTAGATACACATATAATGTCTGGTAACATCTTTGTCTTTGACAAGATGACGTACTAATTTAAATAGACTTAATGAAGACGATTTGCGATAAACATCATCGATTAATTTAGTCTCAATTCTTAGCCAGTTATATGTTTGTAAATTTGTATAAAGATTTTCATTGTATTATTGCAGCTTCCTAGACCAGGTGCACATCATCAAGCGGCCGGACTACACGCCGACGGAGCAGGACATCCTGCGCTGCCGCGTGCTCACGTCCGGCATCTTCGAGACGCAGTTCGTCGTCGACAAAGTCAATTTCCAGTGAGTGATGTCTTTGATATACTAGATACGATGTTTTGACGGATATGTGCTATGTTCGAGAGTGAGGGACGCTGGTCGTCCATGGTCTCCTTTAGCTAGTCTGTTATATCGAAGGAGGCGGCGAAGAGGGAACGATAAGCGGATGCTCTCGCTATCTTTATCCGTCAAAGTGCTCGTGTTATTTTCTGTGGAGCCCTAAAAGGACGATGAGAGCATTGTTGTGTTTTAGAGAGTAGTCTTGTACAATAGGTATCAGGAGTCCCCCATATCCGACTGAATAAAATTCGGATAAAATTCGAATAAAGGCGGAATTCATCAACGTTTTTTTCAGTGAAAAAAATAGATGAATCGGAGAAACAGATGCCCAAATTCCCTTCCCGATCTTCCTATCTCCTCCCTCCCCTTATTTTATTTTTTTAATTGATAATGCATCGTGGAGATCCTGATGGTACATATAATATATGACACATATAGTATGGATGGTAATTGTCTGTCTCCTGTTCCAGCATGTTCGACGTGGGCGGTCAGCGCGACGAGCGGCGCAAGTGGATCCAGTGCTTCAACGACGTGACGGCCATCATCTTCGTGACGGCCTGCTCCTCCTACAACATGGTGCTGCGCGAGGACCCCACGCAGAACCGCCTGCGCGAGTCGCTCGACCTCTTTAAGAGCATATGGAACAACAGGTACCACGCCTAGCTCCAGCAGGTGGTGTGATGGAGATTTGATCAACTATAATTCCTGTATGGGCTTACTCGGTTAGTGCAAAACTCTTGTGGAATATAGTTGTAAAGTACTGTTTCCTGTACAAAGTAAAATTTACGACGTGTTCTGTAAGAAATCAAATAGAAGCTTTTTTCTGGTAATTCCGGCAGGTAAATGCATTTTTCTCCTCCACAACATTGTACCCTTAAATTGGTCTATAATTAAATTTCATCTCTTAATTTAATAAAGATCATCAGGATCTGTGTAATCCGCTTACAGAATATGAGGCTCAATGACATGCCGCTAACATTTAGTATCTCTCGTCCGGCAGATGGCTGCGCACGATATCGGTGATCCTGTTCCTGAACAAGCAGGACCTGCTCGCGGAGAAGGTGCTCGCGGGCAAGTCGCGGCTCGAGGAGTACTTCGCGGAGTTCGCGCGCTACCAGACGCCGCCCGACGCCTGCCCCGACGCGCGCGACCACCCCGAGGTGGCGCGCGCCAAGTACTTCATCCGCGACGAGTTCCTCGTGAGTGTACACACACACACACACACACACACACACACACACACACACACACACACACACACACACACACACACACACACACAC
>DVXP01004001.1:0-10745 GCA_018235645.1 Junonia grisea
GCTATGTCAATTTGTTCATTTGTTACCCATATCACCCATTCGATTATAGTCCCAGGGCTGTTTTGGGGAATCTTTTTACCCCAGGACATCATTGTGGAGATGTTAAACTTGGAAGGGTAAAATAATTCTGTGACTTGGAAGGGTAAAATAGTTCTGAGACTAGGGTGTCGCGGCACAAAGAGATAGCTTATATCTTTCCTCCTAAAAACATCTTTTCGAGGTGTTTAGTGTTATATTTGTGTTTTAAGTATATGTACTTCACAGATATAAATCACCACAATGACACCACCAGTTCACCTACAAAAAAAACATGTCAAATATTTTGGGTCTTTTTGGGAATTTGAACTTGGATCGTTTTTGAGAAATTAAAATACGAAAGTTCCATACATGTGGGATGGTAACCACCATCGATAAAACATATTTTTTTTTGTATTTTGTGTATATGTTAAGAGAAAATTTATATCGAGGAGACCAGTTTGGCATACTTAACTCATTTTTCACCATTTTGTGGGTTGGATCCTTTTTGCGTATCTACGTCCAGTTGTGAAACGTCATATATGTATGACAAGAAAGTTGAGTTAACAATGCCAGAAATTTTCATTATACGAACCTGATCTATATGTTATATTAATATAAAGTCGCATCAAAATATTTTTAGTAACTAGTTTAAAAATCCAAACATTTATCTACCCATTTTCACAAACCTTCACATTTACAAATATAATAATAGCAAGATCAAAGAGTCTGCAAACAGGACAATATAAATCCTCTTACCTTTCACTTCTCGCTCAGCAGTTTTTCGTTTTAGAGTTTTCTTTTCTGATGATTGTGATGAAACTTCTGTCGAAGGTTTCTTCTCAGGAACCGAAGTCGTTTTAGTCTTCAACACTTCACGGTGACTAGCTGGCCGTTCTAGAACAAGACAATTTTTCTAATAAATCATGCTTTAAAACGACACATACAATTAAGTAACACATAAGATATAAATAGAAATCATAAATGATACAACTATTCCATTTTCCTTAAGTTAAAACAAACCAGGTCAGCTGATTTTTTTTTTGCCAAAAGACTAATATGCTGAGAAATAAGCAACGTATTAACTATTCTTGTAATGTTGTGATGCAAGGACGCGGGCAGAATTATTGCTAGATAAATTGAAGACAAATTACATCAAATTATTTTTCCATTTACTCTCTCGATCATGATTTCAAGTATTCATTGCGATAAAGCAGGGAAAATCAATGAGGGGACAGAAAAAGACAGATGGTTACCATGTTCTACTGAGAAAATCGTGTTATCGTCCATGTTATTCCACAACTTATATGCCCAAAAGGCCCAAAACTGAATTATTTGCATTTATTGCAAATCAGATTTTTGAACCCTAAAATAACATTTATCCAAACCTGATACAGAAGCTGCACTGTCTCCAGATAAAACCTGTATAAAAATAGAAATATTAACCTTCTAAAGAGTATGTAAAATGTGAGACATCATATCTGTCACTAAAATATCAACTGATCATGAAACTGGTAACACATTCTAAGCAAAACAACAATACCTAAAATATTTCTTGAGTCAATACGACGTTTAATGCTGGAAAACTTTTTTTGCACCCTTATTTATCTGGAAGGCAATATCGAAACCAGATATTATATAGGCATGCATAATTTAGGCCCGTCAAATGTATGCGTAAAAAAAAAGAGTGACGATGATTGAACCAGTCAAATAAAGCATATATGTTGAGACACTTGCAAAAATTTTAAATGAACAGTAGTTATTGTAAAAATAATGTTGAAATTGAATTAAGATGAAGCAGTACTAAAAACAGAACAAATAATGTCCCTAAAATGAAACACCAATCTGCTAGCAAGATCTGCAATTCTTGAAACAGAATGCAAAATACTGTCCAAAACACTTGACTGTGAACTATCATTAGACGAAACAATGCTTTGGAAAACCCGGAGAGATATTAAACTGGAAGCACAAAACCGAAATTGGATGACGATTTACTGTAGACGCCTTCAGTAAAAAAAACACCAGAGACGTTTCAAATGAATGCTATAAATATTACAAAGCTAAATAAAACTAGCAAGACATGGACACCGACTGTGTGGTTGATCGACAGTTTCAAAATTGTTCAACGTGTTATGGAGCGAGCTATGCTTGGAGTCAATCTCAAGGATAAAATCTGAAATGAGGTTCAAAAACACGTTAAAACTATAATAACCTACATAGCTCGCAAAATCACCAAGCTGAATTGGCAAGAGACGTCTGTCGCAGGTCCAACAGCCGTTGAAGCAGATCAGTCCTGGAGTGGAGACCGCGTTTCGGCAAACGTAGTGTAGGACATTCTGAGGCTAGCTGGACTGAAAACATATGCAAGGTTGCCGGAGCGGGCTGGATGAGGGTTGCGGAGGACAGGGATGTTTGGCGCAAATTGGGGGAAGGTCATGTCTAGCAGTGGGCTGTGGACTGGCTGACGATATAATACTAAAGCATAGATAAATAACGTTGACTCTGTAATTGTGTTATGTTATTATGATTTGCAAAGAGCCTTGTCTCAATACATTCTGAAAGAAAGCGAAATTCAGGTATGACAAAATTTTCCTGTATACAACTATGAACTTACAATTTTGCTAACTTAATGATGCTGCAGGTTTATCTGTCGATTCTAAACGCCACATGTTCAATAGACGACACTTCCGTCAAAAAATCTGGAGCTTGCTTCAGAACCGCAAATGACAATCTATTTAATAAAAGTTAAAACGAAAACCAACATTTCTTACCATTTTTTGGGTTAATCCAAAAATGAATTTCATGGTTTCAAATCTTCCACAATTTTCACAATGTTAGGATACGGAAGGCTTGAGTTTTTTCTATTCCTCTAGTCCTGAAACTCTTTCTTATATGAACCGAAGAACTGAAAAATAACAATCAATTTAAAAATATGTGCAGAACGTCTTACAACTTATTTATTTTTTCACTTACCTTTTCTATTGAAGAATATTGATGCCAATTGTTTCTAACGCCAATGCAATGAAAATTCGTATAAGTTTTCATATATTTTTTCAATTCTTTAGGCTCATGGGACAATTTTTAGAAGGAGAAAAATGTTGATGTTCGCGTCACCATCTTGATATCATTAATAAGGCCACAAACTTTAAGTTGCCCATACCAACATAATGCACGAATATCATTATGTATCCATAGTTTTTTTACAAAGTATTTTACAAGATTTTTGAAGTTTAAAATTATATCTAAAAATTTAATGACTACGCCTTGTCTTTTTTAATGAACTCGACAAAGATAACGAGGATGATAAAAACGAAATAATGATCAGTAAATCCTTTATTATAATAGTTTGAAATACAAAGAAAAAAAAAACTTAAACATTAAAGTACATCATATGCTGAAAATCAATCAAGAAAAATCACTTCGCTATCTGAATCAGAGGACGCCAAATCCATATTCGCTATATCATATGTATCCGACAATTCTTCCTTGTGTTTAGCGATCATTTCTTCCAATCTAGCCCGAGAATATATGGAACCAACTGTGACACTTTCGATATCATGCCCGTCTGGTACATAATCCAATTGATAATTCATTTTAGCGATAGTCTCTACCGATTCCAAGTCCATATCAACTTCAAAAATAGTTTTACCATGGTTCCTATTAATCTTCTGATTCCTCCACAGACTAAAATTAACACCCTTAACGCCTTGATTGCTGTGACGCAAACGTTCTTGAACGAGAGCTGTATTGACGTTATGGTCTCTGGGAATTACGATGTTCATTTTGAAGTACATGCTTTTGTTTTCATCCGCCCCTACAACGATTAGCACTTGGCGATTAATCTTTCCTAGATCGAGGGAGGAAATCCACCTTCTAGATTCTTCATTTTCTGGCAAAATACCGAGAAAGCCCGGCTGGCAGAAGCCATATTTGATGAAATCAGTTCGGCTCATACCATCTAGTTGATGGTACTTAAATATTCTAAATATGATAAGATCTTTAATCTTTCGCGCCGTCACTAGAGATAGTGGCTTATTGCCTTTCGCTGCTATTTTGACTATATTCGGATCTTGGCCAAGGGATGGCATAGGGCAATTAGCCGATAGTGGAAGAACGGCTATCGAAGGTTCGTTTAAACCGGCATCAAAAGCGTCTTTATCAATCGCGACCGCTTTGAGAAACACATTAACTTTCTGTAGTTCATAGCTAAGCAGCATCTTATGTTTTTCTAGCGCACGAGCGGAAGACGGCGGCATATCCACGTACACTCTCGTACCTTTATCCGTGACGATCTTCTTGACGAACTTCCACTTACCTATATTGACGCCCTCCAACTTTTTGTTCTGCAACTTAAGTTTCGTTAAAGGCTCAATGTTCCTACACCTGGAATGACCGGGCAACCAGATAGCTGCTCTCTCGTACCACAATTCCTCAGTCGTGTAGACTAGGACATTGAAATCCTTGAAGTCGCTGAAATCTAAACTCAGAATCCAATCTCTGGAGCGCTGATCACGAGTAATCACTTCGTGCCTGTAGGTGCTGTTCAGTTTATTAAGGGTAAAGTCAGGAGCCCAGCCTTGTGAGGTCTCTGTAACTTTAATGAGCTGTTTGATTAGGAAGCCCTTCAATTTGTCGGTCTCGAAGTCGTCTATTGGCTGAAAATTATCTTTACAGAGATACAAATTGTAACCATCCTTTCTTGGTTCTTCGACAACTGGCTGCGGTTCCTGGTAAGTCGGTATGAACTGATACTGAGTAGGCAAAGGCACCATAAGAGGTGTATTCATAAAAATCGATGGATTAGTCGCCATATTATACGACATCATATTAATATTCCAATCTGCAACTAATAATAAAAATAATGAATCAACATTTATGTATGAGTTATTTTTACTGAAAAAGAATATAAGTATTAATTAATAACACTTACTTTGTTGCTCATGTGTTCTAGGCGGTTGATCTGGGAACGAAAAAAAATCATATTTCTTGTAATACAATACTCTCAGTTAAGTCTTATAATAAGCGCAAACACATATTAATATGAAAATAATGATAGATGATGTATTTACCTTTATTCAAGATTGGCTCAGGAGACCGCCTAGAGCTTTTTGCAGGTACATTAGCGTCATCTGAAAAATAATTTAATTTAATTAAAATTATTATAATTAAATACGCCACTAAGGGCGTATTTAATTATAATAAAATAACATTTTAAAATAGGTTTTAATCTGAGTTAGATTTATTACAATTATACTGATTTATTTTTAGTTTTCATCATAAACATTCCGGTGTAAAAAATATTTCAACAGAATTACTGATGAAAAAAAAATAGAAACATAATATTAAAACTCTGAAAAACAAAGACCATTCTAATGCTTACCTTGCGAGTGGCGTTTCAAACTCCTGTAGTGACTGGGCAAGCTATCTATAACCTCTTCGAAAATCCGTTCCTCGTCCTTCTGATTGTGTCTCGCGTTAAATTTAACCACCATCTCTATAAAAGAGACGTCTTTATCCCCAAACAAGTCATATAGTTTTCTTCCCAATGTCCATTTTAATTCGCATTCGACTCTCTTCTTAATTTCGCTGGATAAAGAACCACCATATTTACACAGCATCTTTTCAGCAATCTCTTCGATCGCTTTATTTCTCTTAGCTTTGATTGTTGGACTTAATGGTCTGCGTTTTGGTAAGTCGTCTGGATCGAAGTGTTTGTCAATATTTTCGCTTTTCTGGTCATCGCTCCTCGAGTACGGCTTGGGATATTCTTTGCGAACTTCACGACTGTGTCTCTCGTAAGATTCTTGTTTGAAACGTTCGTATTCTTTAGCATCACGATCACGATCTTCATCCCGACGTCTGTCGCTGTCGTAAGTAGATTCCTTCTTGTGCTCGCCTTTTCTGTACAATTCCGCTTTTTTCGTGAAATCTACAGCCCTTTTGTAGACTTCGTCGATTTCCTTCTGTAGTTGCTCCTGCTTCTGTAATATTTCCTTCTTTTTCTCTTCTATGCGGCCGGCGTATTCTTCTCTTTTGCGTGGAATGTCATCTTTTCGTTCGAGATCGGGTTTGTAACGGATATCTTCACGATCTGGTCGTGGATACCCTTTATCAAGTCTCTCGGGATGAGGTTTACGGATGTCTTCTTCACGGTAGTCACGTCGAACTTCAAAATCTTTTCTCACAAACTTGGATTCCTTTTGTATACGATCTTCATCTGCTAATCTTGACGATGATTCTTGTGGGGTCTGAGGAATCGGCTTCCACTTCGGCATCTCTTTCCGCATCCTGAGTTCTTCGTAATCACGTCGATTATCTGCTGCAGGGTATTCGTCGCGTTTCTTGTCTCTAGTCTCCCAGACAGGAACATGTTTTTCGACTTCTCGTTCGTGAAGTTTCGGTCGACTTTGGTGGGTATATTCTTCTCTGGTTTCTTGTCCCGGCCATACTGGCGGCGGTGGCGGTTCACGAGTTTCGGGACTTCGTCGTTTTTCGAGGGCCCAAGAGCGGCGTGGAGACCGAGGGGATGGTGAATGACGTCTGTAACGATCACGTATTGGAGATCTATCACGCCTTGGAGATCGCGACGAACGAGATCTGGACCGTTTTGCTTCTTGTTCCATTGGTCTTTGCTGATCGGAAACCCGCTGCATATCGAACTTTTGCATTCTAGATACATCTCTTCTATCTTCGATGATATTTTTTGGGGGAAACGCCTTTTCCCTATCTTGCCAATCCTGTCGCGGAGGATATTGAACGTCCTCGCGGACGTTGTGACGGTAACCACCTGAGTATATAGCTTCGTCTGACGCCTGTAAATTGAAATTTAATATGCAAACACGAAAGGGTTATTTTGAAAACATACATAAATTAATTAATTAATATCACCTTAACTACTATATAAAAATTTCGATAAGTTCTCATTATCATTGGAAATATTTTCCACCAGATATCCAACTCTGGCTTCCATTAAATATGCCAAAAAAAACGGTAATCATTAACATATGAGAGCGGCTCCAACATGAAATAATACATTTACAGCAATTTTTTCCACTTTACTCAGTATTTATATGTAAGAATTCTTAAATAGTACTGTATCACTTTTTCCACAAATTAATTTTCGGGGCAATATCTATTTAAAAAAGTATTTCTCACTCCACACACTTTATTTCTCTCATCTTCTATGATGCAAAATGCCTATTTTTTCGTTAATATATTTTTTAATCCAATTCGCCAAAACAATTTAGTGTTTGTTGACAAGTTTAGTGAGCTTTTGCTCGCCTCCATATAAATTAAACACTATATCTCAAGATATATTATAAAACATCCATACCTTTTCTTAAACTTTTTAGATTTTTAAGTTTTCCTAAAATTAATAATGTCAATCGAACGATCTTTTTCAAAAATATGTGATTATAAATATAATGTATTCCTTGAATCGAAACCAAGCCTAGTTTCATTCCATTTTTTTTTAATCTTCCTATGATTGAGTTCCTTTGTTGTTTCGTTGCTACTGGACCTTTTATAATGGAGGTTACTTGATTTTTTATTTATCATTCTTTTTGAATTGCTCATGTGATCAATTCGGTAAAATTCGAAGCACCAAGTGCGTTCAAATGAAAAGTAATATTATTTTTTTCTTTCCAGCTATGAGACCACATCATGGTCGCCTTTTCTTTGGAGTTTGTGGTAATGTATATCATTTTGTTCGGGATTCTTGCACTAGAAACTTTTCGTTTCTAGCGAGTACATGTGTTAGGACTTTGCCCTTTGCCTGGGCGTTTCTTCACTCGAGGTCATTGTTTGCGACCTGGAGGGTCGGGGTTCATACTACAGGAGAGTATAACACTTCCTGGTGTTGTGTAAACCGGTTGTCTTATCCACGTGTTATTGAGTCGCCTCCCCTGCGTCGTCCTGGTCGTCGCCTTCGATAAACACGTTAGCCTAGGTGGTGGCGGCCGAAGTCTCAGATGTAACGGTGCTATTCCGTGGAGATGTTGGCACGTCCACATGAGCGAACATAGCGCGCGCTAGGCGTGGGATCCCTTTAACGCTGACAGTTGTTAATCTGATTCCTGGGTACAGATTTTTGTTTTTGAACAAAAATTTGAGGCGAAAATTTTGTCGTTGTAGAATCCCCAGTGTGCTTCGGAGAATGTGAATATACGTATTTTAAAATTATTTCTTATTCCTTTCGTACGTTTTTTATTTGTTCCTCGGTTTTAAAATTTCGTCATTTCCGGTTAATTTGGTATTTTGGAGTGTACGTAAATTTTATTAATTTCCTTTTTAGTCATTTTTTATGATAACTGGCTCGCCCTCAGTGATAGCGTAAGTCGAATAGCAATGATTACGCTATATAATAAGCAGATTCTGATACGACCGGGAAAAATGGTAGATAGAAGAAGAAAACTTCGTCTTCGACATCATTATCGGGCTGCTGATGTTTCTTCATGTTCTTTAATATTCCATTTATCTTTTTAGGGCATTCTTCATTTGACAACTACGTTTGAAACAGTGAAAAACTATCAACAATGTTTGTTATTTTACATCGAGATGTATAATCCATGCCTTAGTCAAAAGGATACTGGTAGAAAGTATCATTTAGGTTTCGTCAGTAACGTGTTATAATATATGTCTACATGTTTTTGGCCATAACGAAAGAAAAAAAAAGATTTGTTATATAAAAAACAAGCGACCTTCTCTTCACTCCATTTTACACCATAAAGGACGATCTAATTTTTATTACAAGTATTACTTGGATATTTTATCTGCTTTGCTAAACCAGCATTTATTTATACGTCTTTTTCATATAAATGAACGAAAACGGGAACGGGAAAATTATATTTTAGTAACGTTTTATGGTCCCTATATTGGAACTTGAAATCGAAACTTTATCTTTCCAAATTCAAAGGCAAATATTACTTTTATGGTAGTATTCTTTGAGTGCAAAAAAGTACTTGTAGAGATTACTGATACATGATCATCCGAAAACTGTCTCGAATGTGCTAACGTTTTCGAAGATGCATAGAAATTTTGCCTTTATGTCCCAGACACGTTGAAGCACGTCTTTACAAGCATCATTACACTTCATCGATAATAATTAACATCACAATAGTTCGTTCCATGAAACTATTCTCATGATGGAATCAGGTATTTTTCTCCGTTGTCTTTATTTCTGAAGGTCCTGTCCGTCTTAATAATTTCACTGGTCGCTGACCAGTCGCTTCCATTCTGTATGCCAAGTGTGAACTCAAATCAAATACTCTTTATTATACACCAGATAATAATACAAAGCAGAAACATGTAAAAGAAAGATGTATGAAGACGGTCTTATCGCTATGGAAGCGTTTTCTTCCAGACAACCAATTTGAAATAAACACTTAAAAAAAAACTCATTCGATTATTTCACCGCTGCATTAGCCTTTGGCGAGTTAATTAATATTAAAATACACCAATCACACGCACTTTTGCTCTCTAGCACTCGATTGTCATGGGTCGATCTTTCAATGCTTACTTATTATGCTTCTCCGACTTGACAAGAGACGTCGCTTTTTCAAACCCATATAATTTTGCGTTCTTCTGGAAATTTTCTTGATTTTCAGCTTTATAGATTTTTATTAATGTATTTTTCTTAGGATAGAGTCTATGGCTGTAATTATTATTAGTTTTTTGTAAATTATCATGCAAGAACTTTTGCATCTTTAAATGTCGTATTTTAATGTCGCACTGTTGTTACATAACAACACTGAATGCAATATTCTCTATTAAAACGTAAATCATTCATAAGTTACATTTATTCTGAATTACAAGACTCCTCCTAATTATAAAACTGATTTGAATACATCTTCTGTTTGCGATAAAGACAAATTCATACTGTTTTCTTAATTGTAAACTTCTTTTGCAAATGTAGTTTTCCAGGAGAAATTAAAAAACTCTTCTTCCCAATTCTTAAAGGAAATACGAAGATATTTTGGCCATTATATAAAAGCTATGATGCCTTACAATTTTAGGTATACTGATAGATTTCTCTTGATATTCTTGTGCAGAAAAAACTTTAATATTTCCACTATATTTATATTTTTGCCAAATATGACCCGTAGATCCTTTGTTAACGTTAAAAAAACTGCTCCTTTTTCCTTACTAACATTATAGAACTTTTTATCAATCTAAAACCTTCATAAACGTTATTTAAATTCACTCATGCAACGTTTTCATCAACTAATTTAGTATTACTTTAAACTTACACACACAATGTTAAACTGAAAATATACATTTTCTTATATATTTAATAACTTACTTGTGTCGGTGGTTCGTATGCTGGTCGAACACTTTTGATGCTACCAGGTCTACGATCGTCTTGGTATTCTTGATTCTTTTCTAAGTGACGTGAGGGCGAATATCTGTATTGAAAATTAAAATTGAAAAAAAAAATTATTATGTCTATTCGAGAGTGCAAGAAGGACTTAAGTCACATTTTCTTTAATGAAAATAAACTATTCTTCTTATTCTTACATTCCTAGCCTTAGGGTTCGTTCAAGTATTACGTAACGCAGTTTGGGGGAGAGGGTATAACCACAACGCGTTACGTAACGACATAATTGTGATTCTTAGATGAAAATGGTCTCGAAAATTATTTTAGTGACCATTTTGGGTGTTTCCTCGTGGCCCAACTGGCTAGTCCAACTGGTTGGGCCACGAGGAATAGTTAAAAAAAATCTTTCCTCGTG
>DVXP01004002.1:0-10743 GCA_018235645.1 Junonia grisea
GTAATAAATGTTATTTGCAGTTAACAATTTTCTTTTTTCTTTATTACAATATTTATGGCAAGACTAGGTATATAAAAATATATTTTCGGCCATCATTGAAAATTGTTAAGATAAACATGTCATTTCTCAAAATATAAGTAGGTACATTTTAATGATTACTTTATAAATGTCCGTATACTATAGGGAAAATACGGAACCCTTCATGCGCGTGGCTCGACACGCACTTGGTTAATTATTTTGTAAGGAATAATTCGTGCAAATACATTTTAGCTTAATGATTTTAGCTATCGCGGTAAACGTCTAAAAATATTAAAAAGGAAATTTTATATAAAAAAAAACTTTGTGGGTGGTTAATTAATATTACTGGCTGTCAGTTACCTATTACCTTAAAAGTTTACTAATTTTGTTTTAATTGAGTGTCTCTTAAAAAGAAAATTGCTAGGTAACTTTGTATGAAAATTATTAATAATTTTATAAGAATTGCAGCTGAAACTGACAAGCTTGAGTTTTTTGTACACCATTTTTGCTCTTAAATTAAGAAATAAGGTATGTCGTGAATAAAATAATAAATAATGTATTAAATATTTTAATATTAGAAATAAATTAAAAAATAATACAAGTTTAGGCCATATTCCACTTATAATTCGTCGTTTACCATCCGTAGCTAGCTCCTAAGCCAGTGTAGGTGACGTGAGATACTGCTGGAGCAGCAGAATAAGTGACAGCTGACTTGAGAACAGGGGCGGCAGCATAAGTGGCGATAGCGGGAGCTGCAAGAGTCTTAGTGACAACAGGGCTGGCAGCGTAGGTCACAGCAGGTGAGGCCAATGTCTTGGTTACAATAGGCCCAGCTGCGTATGTTACTGGGGCAGCGTGTGGTACTGAAGAGTACGACACAGCGGGAGATGCGGCATAGGTGATAGGTTTAGCTGCATACGCAACGGGAGCGGCGTGGGAGACTGTCGAATACGATAGAGCAGGAGCGGCGGAGTATGTAGCGATGGCAGGCGCAGAATGAGATATGGTTTGGTAGGAGACAGCAGGAGAGATTGTTTTGGTAACTACAGGTGCTGCGGCATATGTGGCGATCGGGGCGGCGTGTGAAGTGTAAGACACGGAGGAAACCGGAGCGCTGTACGCCAAGGGTGCAGCGTGGAGGAGGTTGCCGGCGGACGCGATGCCAGCGGCGCACAAGAATACTACCACCTAGAAAAAAAACATATATTAGTTACTGAATAGTACCATATGTTAGAAATCAGAAAAAAAATTCTGCTACAAGAGTAACTGTATATAGTTACACATTGTATTAAAAAGATATCTGTATATTCGAGTTGTTTTTTTTATTTATACCTTTGAGTACATGTTTGTTTGTTCAGTTGTTGTCGTTGGAATGATTTTCGGTTCAATTGCAAGATGCTTTTATACAGTCAGTAAGAACAGGTATTGGTATTTTTTTATTCACAACTCGGCCCATCGCTGTAGGCGCTGTTTATTTCAGTGTCAAGGCTGAACTAATCCTCCGGAAATATTGTTCAGAGTAAGAGAATAAATCATCCGTTTCTAATATATAATTATAGCACTTTGATATAGCGTGTCGATTTATATTCTAATTTAATTAATTGATTAGTATAATAAATTGTGATCTTAACGGAACTATGTTTTAATTCATTAATTACAAATTTATTTTGTACTTTAAACACATTTTTTTGGTTATTTTTAAACACAAGGTTTTCCTACCACATGAAGATAAAACGAAGCTACCTTGTTAAGGGCGAAATAGCTAATACCTACTACGAGAATGCTTTAAGGCTAAATCCTTACTGATTTAAGTTTAAGTTAAGTTTAAATATAAAATAATAGTACAAAGTTTGCTAGTTTATTGTTTTTTTTTTCTGTTTCACGTCAAAAGTACTAAAGCTGTGCTATAAAATTTGAAAGAGGAACGGCTAGATGTCCAGTTTAAATAATGATATATTTTTTAATCTCGAACAAAGTATCTTATGTGATAAACGAATCACGCGGTAGCGGTCGTGGGTTAATAATAACTAGTGTTTTATATCTACCGTTAATAAATGTTATACGAAAAAAGTAATACGCTCCAGCTTCGCACAGACAAAATAAAGATTATAAATATAACTAAAGTAATATAAGTAAAAATAATATGATAAGTATCTACTTAAAATCAGTGATAATAAATAAATCACTTTATTTCAAGAACAATATTCCAATTATACAAACACGTATTAATTGACACTATTATAATCCAAATCTACAAATAAGAACTTAAAAAAAACTAAAACAAAGACCTTAACTTAAAATGTTATGAGCACAAGCTTGACCACACAATGAACATTAGCATACCTACTCCTTGATAATAATTAATTAATTTGTGTGATTTTGGACCAATGCTGTAACAAATACCCTACGTTAATGTTCGAACATGTCTTAACTAATGAATAATTGTTTTGAGTAGGTATATCCATTGCCAGGTGAAGTAATATAGCATTCGTATGGTGAAATAATTTTTGAAATCGGTTAAGCATTTTCCAGCCTATTCCTTCTATACATATCTACATCCATACATACATACACATGTATCTTTTACGCTTATAGACAAATAGGTTATTAGTTTTATGAAGCAATATAAATTAAATTTTTTTTATTGGTAACAATCTTGATATCGAATTTGATAATAATCCAGATGGAACTTTCACAATTGCTTTTGTATCTCGATGATCCTATGCGGAGCAAAGGTAACTCAAGGTTATTATTTGACATTTTGCCAATGAAGTGTGTAGTTTGTACATTGGCAGGTACATACTACGTACTAGTAATTTTCGTCACATATTTTTATCAAAAAGTGACAAATCCAAGTAGCTAGTGTTCCACCCTTCGCATGGTGGAGTCAATTAGAAACAATAAATAAGATTATATGTTACTGTAAAACTATTCTAAATCTTAAGATATAGAAATAAGTCTTAGGATTTACCAACTGTTATTGGTAAAAGAAGGGACAGTTTTAAAATTCGAACTTATACATAATTCACTTGGTGAAGCTTAGAGTTCACATTAAAGGCACAATGATAGCGGTGGTATACGTTTTGGTTGAAAAATTTCTATTCACATTATGCGGCATAAATGTTCTTGTAAGCAATTAAACATTTTTATTTAATAACTTATAATGTAAAAGTTATAAATTCGTGGATTAACTGTTGATAACATTTCCCCTGCATTTTCCTCACAAACCTTTAACTTGATAAGTTTTTTCTCCAACTAAGATTTCTTGTTAGATAACTCTTGGATTCACTTAGTCAATTATTTGAGTTAGCTACCTACGTCTAATTTAATTAATTATATTAGATCACACAACGATCTAATATCTATAGAATTTCTTGTCACCTTTTTTTGTTACCTTTCTTAGGTTACACTTTCCTAATTAATTAAAAAAGTATGTTCGTTCTAGTGGAATACATATAACTTCTTTCGTCAAATCAAACTTTTCGAAGCCAGCTCTAAAAGATTGAGTCAGAATGTTCTAAAACTAATAGAACTTTCAAGGTTTTGTTATTTAGTTCTCTATATGTCCCAAATTCTTTGTTCAAAAATAATAAAATAGTAGGTATATATATCTACATACGTTGTTCTGCTTTTAGTTTTGGATTTATTTTTCTTTAGTCGGAATTATTTTAACAATACAGTAATTTGTTCAGTTTTCATAATATTCAAATAATTATTGGTAAATTAACTTATTACGAAATAAAATTGTATATTAAAAAAAAACTGAAGTATACATTACTTGTGGAACTTTAACTAGACTCATTATTTGGAGAATTTAATCACTGTACTAAATTGTACAACATAAAAAAAAACAGATATTATTTTTTAAAGTTTATTCGCGTTGTATAAAAATAAATATACACATGATATAAAACTAAATTTGTACACAATGGTTGAGTGATCACCAGCCGTGACCAGCGTATCCGCCATACGAGATAGCAGGCGCAGCTGAGTAAGTGACAGCCGATTTGTACACGGGAGCGGCGGCGTAAGTGGCAACGGGAGCGGCATGTGCGGCGTAGCTGACTGGAGCGGAGTATGCGACTGCTGGGGCGGCGTAGCTCTTTACGATTGGGGCAGCAGCGTAAGAGTAGGCCGGGGCAGCGTACGCCGAAATGGCGGGAGCAGCATAGCTCTTGTAGACTGCGGGAGCGGCGTAAGTCGCAGCATAGCTGGGAGCAGCGGCGTATGTCGCGATGGGAGCGATGGCCTTAGCTACCACGGGTGTACCGTGGGCGGTGTGGGTGGAGTAAGATGAGACTGTCGACACTGCGGGCGCAACAGCCTTCACGACGGGAGCGGAGTATGCCACAGCGGGAGCTGCGTATGTTGAAATGGCAGGAGCGGCATAGCTCTTGTAAACGGGAGCCGATGCGTATGTGGCGTACGAAGCAACGGGAGCGGCGGCGTATGATGCCACGGGAGCGGCGTAAGAGGCATAAGATCCTCCATATAAGCCTCCAGCGCGGGCGGTCGCAACCGCGCACAGGAATACTAAAAACTGAAAGAACAAATATTAAAATTATTGAAAGGACACAATAAATTATAATGAGAACACTTTGAGTATTTAATTTTAAATTACACGTAACATATTTTGAAAAATCAGTAAATATATTGTAATTTTATTTTATTAGCAACTTAATATAAAACATATTTTTGCGGTATTTAATATTAGAAAAATTATTTTTGTAAATGTAAGTTTTACCTTGGCTGTCATTTTATTATATTAAATTCAGTCCGGCAAGTGATACGGTCAGTGTGTAGGCGCGTACTTTTATACCATTCGCGATAGGTATCCCCGTGCGCTAGCGCCGCTCGTTTCTAGGCCTTACGTTAGAATCCTATTACAGACCTTATCATTTTAATACTTAGTCATTGAATAGAATTTAATCTAAGATAAACTTCACCGATATGATTTTCTGCACTTTTTATTTTTCAACCCTTTTCGGAACAAAACAAATTTTAGGATGATGATGGGACTGTTTTGAAAGTAACATTTGTTATCATATTTAGTAAATTGGTGATCCAAGTAGTTTTTTAAAATACACATATATTTATTAAAATAAATGGAATTATGGAATGTTTCGTGTTACGAGAGTAAGTTTTAGTTTATCGTGGATCTAGAAATATTGTCTAAAGAAATGTTTGTTTATTGTTTTATATTGTTTTTGTATTAGATTAGTTATCTAACCCACTTTTCCTTCAAATTTTGTCTCTAAAATGGTAATGTCATCACTATTTTGTTTTTATATAACTAACCTAATTGTCGATTAAGCTTTTCTCAATTACATTATATCAGTATTAGGTCTCTGCACAAATAAAACTCTAGGTACTGTTTACCACTTCGTTTATTTCGAAATATTATTATTATCATCGAACGAACCCTACCAGGGTTGCATATACAGTTCAATAAGATTATGTAAGCTCCGGACAAACTATAAATCGATCATGATCATGTATAGTCATTTGGGTCCGGCTGAATTTACGCGATACATATGCGATAGAATGCGTAATTAGTACAGGTCACCGCGAGAATGCTACTAGTCCTTTATGCAATAGGAATAAAGGCTATTATTGCATGTGCTGATGTTGCCCTCTGTACGCGGACAAGCCTCATTTGAGTTGTGTAAATGTACCCATGTGGCGCTTTTGTTTAAGGGTCCCACGTTTGGACAAACTTAATGACTTCGTTTCAAAATTTAAAATAAAAGAAACGCTGCATAATAATTTTGTACTTATTTCGATTTTTATTAAGCCATAACGCTCTTCTTTCCCACGTTATATGTTAATTATTGTTTATTTTTAAATATCTTCATACACTGAAATAATTATTTGTTCATCATAGAGATAAGTAGGTTATTCTTGTTTTTAAAAGTAGAGCAGCGGGCAATATAATCGCTATCACAAATTCTCAGACTTTTTTTCAATGCAATCCAAAATAATGTCTCTAATTTAAGTCAATGCGATGCATTGCGAATGGAGTATGTTTTATCAAAACTAATATCGATAATATTTGGCAAACTCCTCACAGTTTTATTAAACACAAATACATCAAATATATAGCTTTTCGGTGTTAATAATGAGTAGGCATACCTTATAGAAATATCATATGATTATATTGTAATAATGTTACTGAACATATCATTTAATCTACATGTGTACTATGCCTTATTCACATGTTCACGTTTCGAAATAATCCTGGACAGGTCAATCGTGCAGCCTCGCCCTAACAGCTCAAGCTAGTCTAAGTTGCATTAAGCCACGGAGTACCATAATGATACCATTTGCTTTGTTTGACAAAAACGAATCGCTTGACAATACACCGATTCGGTATGTAGAGTCAATGTCAATCGAATTTAAATCTTATTTTGTTATGACAAGGTACTTTTTTCCAGAAGAAAAAAATTTGGCACGTGTTGACAAAGAGGACGAACGTGAGTAAAATTCTTTTCCAAAGGCTGTTTCTTCATAGTGAAATAAGTTTATGCAACAATGAAGCTGGATTATTTTGTTTATTGAAAATAACCCTTATTTTTTAGGGCTCCGTAGTTAATACTAAAACCATTTTTCCGATCTATCTGCATATGTTTGTTCGCAGTTTAGCTTAAAATACTCAGGACTTAAAGCTTTAATTCGTTACTGATAGATTAATCGCACAAACGCCGTGGTAAAATTAAATCTTTAAACAAAATATACCTAACCCTTTATTCACAAAGTGAAGATAATTTTTATTTTTATGTGAAATAATTTTACAGTGAGGATCTCCTTTCAAAATAAAGCTTTATATGTAGTTTAAAATTTTTCGTGAAGTCAAGTACCTCAACTCTAACAAAGTAAACTCAAAAGTAAAAAATAGCTTCTAAGACATTTTGATCTATACATAGCGCGTGGTCCTGATTTTTAGCTTTTTTAATCGTATCGTCATATATATGCAATGAATTTTGAATTTAAATAATGTTAATATCCATAATTTAAAAATCATTTACAGTAAAATGAAATAAATTACGAATATTATCCTGAATAAAGAAATAAAACTACTTCTTAAAGGAATTATAAGTATAATAATTATTTACATGATTATCTTAAATATGTACTAAAAATAGTAGTAACATAATTTAGCTTAATTAAACTGTCAGTCGCGCATACCATAAAAACTAAATATTTGAAGCGTTTACCATGTGTATGTTGTGCCGAGTCCCGTGAATGTCATGTGAGAAACTGCAGGCGCTTCGGCGTAAGTTATGGCGGTTTTAATTGCTTCATTTTGTGTTATTGGCGTGTGAGGACTAATTGTGTCAGTTCTTTCTTCGAATGGTGTACTATGAGTATGTGTAGTATAGGTAGCAGCAGGACCTTTAATTGTGTCATCGTGAACATTTGGAATTGTGCGAGTTAAAATAGATCCAGCATTAATATTGTTCCTTGAACCTAATTTGAGCGACTCTAGTCCTATTCTGTCCACTGAGTTGACTCCCGTTTCATGTATAGATGCATCTTCTTCATATATTGGAGCAGGAGTTGCTTTTGCTTTGCTGTTTGGTGGATTATAAATGGGATAGTATGCCGATGGTAGCGATGAGGTTGTAGGGGTAAAAAGAGGTGCAGTTGTAGCCGCTCTGGCAATGGCTAATAAAGCCAATGAAATTGTCACCTGTAATATTTTAAAGACGATAAGAACAATTGCCATAATTTTTAAGTTTAATATTATTTAAATTAATTCTTTCGCAGACATTATTGTTTAAAGTTGAAGTAGCTTACAAAAACTTACCTTTTTAATCATCTTCTCGTGTCATTTGTCAACATCAAAGAACAAGTGCGGATATTTTTGGACTTGTCTGACTTTTATACCTTAAAATAAATGGGTATGGAATAAATCCTGTCTTGAATCAACTCCACCCTTTTTAGTAATTGTAATGAGCGTGTTTAAAAACCTGCCAAAACCTTCAATCTCGCAACCTTTACTCGTATTAACAAGCCTTCCAAAAAATGTAAAAGTGGTCTTGGTGTAATTTTCTGGAATTCTTTGCACTAATCGCTGATAACGACCGTGAAACACAACTTTTGAACTTTAAGGTTTATACTTTTTATTAGGTAATATGTAATTTCGAAGTACATAAAGATTACGTAAAATATTGAATATGAAATATATTTTTTTACTTATTTGTGTTTAATTATTTTATACTACTTAGGTACAATTGGTATTGGTAAGTGGTAATTGCTTTTACATTTCGTTCGAATTTTCTGGCTATCATCAGTATTCATCACCATATCTCTGTAAACGACTAGAGATTTAGGGCGAGAAAATTCCTACTTTTAAGAATCCTATTCTACACTAATAAACATTTTTTTTTTAATTATTCCGTTAAACAGGTAAAAAAGGGAAATATGTTTATACGCAAAACATAACTAAATTTAGCGGCGCCAATTGCTGATAAAATATAATGCTATAATTATATGGTTGTGACAATAATGATTTTTAATTCATATGTCGTTGGTAACTAAGTCTAAGCGATACAGATAAAAGGTACTGGTTCTTGCACAAGAGTTTTGAGAATTGCTCCTTGTACGTTTGCACTTGCAATGTCTATGGACTGTATAAAGTATTAGCATCCGTTAGCATATTTGATAGGCGTGTGGGAGTAACCTAAATGTAGAATTCGTTGGTTGTAAACGGGTTTCATATTTTGTTACTGATGATTCATGGTAGTTAATGAAAAGACTGTGTGGTACTTATGTAGTCAAAATATGTGATATAAAAGAGCTTTGCTAAAAAGAAAGTATTCCGATTATTTTGAAAAGTTTTTTGAACGGAATATCTATTAAGACTTAATTATCATAATGCGAAAGTATAATTAACCCAGATTATAAATGTTAATTCATTTATTTTTGATTTTGTATATTTTTCAATCACAGACAAGATGTGGTTCCTATGACATAATCACATACATACATAACACTCTGATAAAGCAATGAAAGTTTAATGCGGCTCAGTTCTTGAACGCATCAATAAAACATGGAATGGTAAGTGCCAGCCCATGTCGAATCACAACGAGTTTTTTTACGTCGATTCTTACCGAGACAAAGTAATTGCATTTTTAATATCTAGCTTATTTGTATAAATTTGTTTGTTTATGAATCAGCAATTGTTTGAATTTTTCAGAAATGACAGGAATTAAATAGTTTTTACTGAACGCTTATTTAAAGTCGAATTTGCTCTCATTACAGTTGGGTCAATAAAAAATAATGAAAAATAATGTAGTAGAAGCAAGCTATAGTTATCTCTTTTATTACAGCTTTTATTCAGCCTAGCTCGATTAGCGCAGTTCGAACCCTTTCAGAAAATCGGCATAAAGTGTCAGATAGCTGCTTCCTATGGTGAGTAAAAGATCAGAAAGTGTTTGCTTTACTTTCCATCATCACTCAAGTATTCCTTTATAAATGGCAATGATGTTATGGATTTTGTAATAAAATTATAATAGTAAATGTTTACTGGCTGGGTATGGTGCTATTTTATGTTAAAGTTTGGTTAATCGGCAGATCGTTTTCATACTATTTTTTTTAGTTTATATAAGAGATATGTATCTTTCAAGATCCGAATAAAACAATTTAAGTTGTATTAAAACAAAAATTAATATAATATTATTTTCACATAAATCGTTCCAGACAAAAAAACTTTTTTATTTGTGATACGAATATAATTCAATAAATTAAATAATCTTTGAAGTAATTGATGAAGATATAAAGAAGCATGTTGTTAATAATAATTACAGCAACATAATGAATAGCTACAACCGTTAACATTCATACGTATGTCTATGTACACTTATGTATTTTTATTTTCGCAGCAATGTTTATACTGAAATCCAATCATTGGTCGTAAATAAAATAATGTAAATAAAATAGTCTTGGTAAAGTCAAAATAAATAAATACTAATCATTTTGATATTATACAATTTTCATTTGTAATATTTTTCGGAACTGGAGTGTTCCAATCAAATCAAATAAAGCGAAATAATTTTATTTGCTTTTACTTATGAAATCTAAAAGTAATATGATATAATTAAAAAAAAATACTCGATTATAATTCACTAGCAGTTGCTTGCGGTTTCGCTCTTGAATATTTTTCATATCAACTTCTTTACCATTGGAATGTAATTTTAACCCCCCACCAAAAAAGATAGGTGTTATAAGTTTGACCTCTATGTATGTCTGTGTGTATGCGTGTCTGTCTGTGGCATCGTAGCTCCTTGACGAGGGAACTGATTTTACCGGTTTAACCGACCGGTTTATTTTATTTAAAGAGGGTTTTCTACCGGTGATTCTTAGATATGTTCTATCAAAATCGATCCAGCAGTTTCAAGATAAACTGGAAATGTATGGATGTAAGTCTTTCGGGTGGAATTCTGCTATTCAATTTTGAAACGGACATCTTCGACCAATTGAGCAGAAATTTTGCATACATATTAAGTTTGGATGACAACACACGATAAAATGCGTGACGTCATTCTAAATCCAAAATGGCGGACCACACGAGGTAGAGGAATAGTTATTTTTATTGCAATTCTACAATTTGGGTTTCAAATAATAGGGTTTGTTGAGAGTAACTCGAAAAATCTATACTAATATTATAAAGCGGAAGAGTTTGTTTGTTTGTTTGATTGTTTGATTGTTTGTTTGAACGCGCTA
>DVXP01004003.1:0-10743 GCA_018235645.1 Junonia grisea
TTTTGCAAATACAAACTATACCTACGTATAACTCACCTTTTGGCAATTAGAAATTAAAACATAACACTCTGTACTAAGAAAGGATTATTAAAATTATGCCCAACGAAGTGGGCATGGGTCAGCTAGTTTATTATAAGTTTACTCAATAGATTTAATAGTTTATCGAAAATAATTTTCATATCTTGGTTTCTGCTTGATGACGGTTGCGAATAAATAAATAAAAAAATTGTAAGTTAACCGGTACAGCTACTCTCATTAATACATAAGCCCGGAAAATAGGCTTCTTCTTTAATAATATGCTGTCAACATTTATATTTCTCACGATCTCCGAAAAAAGGAAATTAGATTGAAACGATTTCTTGGAACTTACGTAATAATGACCCCCTCTGACGCGCAGCCTATTCTCTACTAAAAAATGTCAACTTTATAAGCATTTATTTTGTTTATATTTGAGATTTTTCCGTGGAATCTTACATTTTATAAAATAATAGAGTATAGTATTATACTCGTATTATGATTACATAATAATATAATATTCTAAGGGCCAAACATGGTTGTTTGGATGTTTGTTTCACTGTCACGTGATCATCACAGGCGCGGACTGTCGCGGCAGTAGCTAGTAATGTGTAAGGAAAAACGAATGAAGAAAACACCAACACGTTAAGTGTATCACAATAGCAAATGCAAGACTAGAAAATTGTTAAACTATATACCTTTCTAGATTATTTTCTTTCTATATTTATACAAACATCTTTTTAAATAAATAAAAAATAATGTTTGCATCTTCTATTCGAATAATTTAAAGGACATTTATTGTGCTGTACTAAGCGCAAAAGCAGTATCTCAAAATTTTTTTGAAAATGTGATATTTGAGAAATACATATCTAATTATTTTAGAAACCCTAAAGAAAAAAAAGACATTTTTCTATCCTACTTTTATCTATTTACAGATTACTAAGTATATTAACCGTATATCAATATTTAAATAAAAGCCCAAAGTTTGCTTACTCCGACGTATAAAAACTGTATCAAAATTTTATTAACTAAAAAACTATCTGTATAGTAACGAAAACGCTACGTTTACAAAACTTCAATATTATCTCGAAATTAGTTGTGACTGTGATACCGCTTTTGCGCTTAGCATAACTGTGTTGCGGCTTATCAATAATACGACGTGAAACGAAAACTTTATATACCTACGTAGGAAAATTCTGTGAATGGCGGAATGCTAGGCGTAGTTAAAATATATATGGATGAACCATAGGGCGGGTGGCCAATAGTTATTTCAAATTTATCATTTTTGAAAATACAACTTCTGGCGAAAATTAGATTCAGTAACATAATGTGCAGAAACGTAATAATATGCTGATATGATAAATAACCAAAGCATTACTACTAACTTAAAATTGTAGATAAGTTAGGTTGCATTTGATGTGGCTCTACAATAACAGTCTTATTTATTTTACTACAGACATAGGAATACAGTAAATGTCATAAAGAAATTATGAAAATTCAATCCTATGATATTAAGGAATCCCTAATTATTTCCTAAGGGACAAGACCTATTTATTGCTAATAAAGTACTAGATTTTTATAGGATCTATTAAAGCATTATTAATTGCAATGATGCTTTTATAATGTTAAGTTTATAAAAAATATTTTTTTAAAACGTTATACCACCAACAATATTAACTAACTCATAGACAAAATTTTCATAGACAACTAAACACTACGTAATAACTTATAAACGATATTTCAACAAAAAGCATAACAAAATGCACCTGACATTCAAACGGCGCGTAACTCGTCCATTCGCGTTATCAGTCAGTCCAGCCTTGCTTTTGTAATCGAATACGACGAGCACGCGTCCCGAATGCTGGTGAGCTTCAATTTAAATCCGTGCAATACCAATGACGAAACCAGCAAGGTGAATCTTATTTTCTTTGTATAAAAGGTACGTACTATCACCGAACTTTATACATCACATCGAGATCTTTCGATCAACACAACAATCCAATAAACAAATCAACATGTTCGGAAAGGTAAAAAAAAAACAACTACGTTGAAACAATTTAATAATCGCGTACAATATTTGAAATAATTATCTATACCGTTCTTTATCTAAAACATATAAATATTCAAATGTTTTCTTTATTTTATTTTCAGATTGTCTTCCTTGCCGCCGTCGCCGTAGCTGTTGCCAAGCCTGGTTTCGCACCAGCTGCTGTGGTCGCCCCTGCTCCTTTAGTAGCAGCGGCTGCTCCTCTGGTGGCAGCACCTGCTCCGGTTGTTACCGCATCTAGTTCTCAATACATCTCAAGAAACTACAATGGCTTCGCCGCTCCTCTCGTCGCCGCACCAGCGTTCGCTTCTCCCTACACTTTCGCCGCTCCGTACTATGCGCCTGCTGCGAGATACGTAGCGTCACCTTACTACGCAGCTTCTGCCCCTTTTATTGCTCTTAAGTGAACTGACTTTTTGAACTGAACGATGACTTTATAGGTTTTTATTAAAATGAATAAGTTAATATGATTTTTTGTATTATTTAATATACCTAACCCCTATGAGATTATTTTCGACAATAATGAAACTACCTATAAGCGTTTATCATGGGAAATATTAAATTGATTATACCTTACGAAGATTGTTGGCAAATTCTTAACTCAAAGTGATAAATAAAGAAGGCACGCTTTACACTACACGTGTCTCAAACACAATAAATCTCAGCTAGCTACGCAAAGGACTTGTATGTTTAATGTGACAATTGAACTGTATTCAACACTTCATATTACTTACCTACTGTTTAAATAAAAATTTTAAGAATAACATATGTTCCATAAAAGCATTACATACAATAGTGTACTGGTATAATAATTTTGCGTACACATTTTCAAGGAAGTTGGAAAGTCCTTGGCAAAACTAAGTAGCAAGGTGTGGCTTTGTATTTTGTTACGCACAGAAGCCAATAAACAAAAGAAACAATACAACACGCCTCAGTTTATTTACGACTTTGATATTATAATAGATCTAGGCATTTTCACGCCCAATATTTGTAACAAAGTTTGTGTTTAATGTTTTGTTCCTTCGCTTTACGTAAACTAATCTAGAAATTGTATGAAGGTCGTCATAAGAACATTAAACAGTTGATATTATTCACACTAAATAGGTATGCCAACTTCTGTAACAGTGACGTACATAAAACCTTTGTAATTAGTCTATGCTAAGCTAGAATAATTAATCTAAATAGGTCCAATTTTTAGTTAGTTTTTTTCTAGTTTTAGGATTCCGTAGAAGTACTCAAAACGGAACCCTTATATTTACGTAATGTCCGTCTATCTGTCTGTCTGTCGCTCTGTCCGCGGCTTTGTTCCTAGGTCTTTAATAATAGAAATCTGTAATTCGGCATGAGTATACACATGAATCACGCCGAGAAAGCCGTACAATAAAATCTTTCATAAACATTTTTTGGGAGTTATGCAGTGGCCGTTTACCCATAGGACCGGTCCTAGGGCTCCAGATTATAAGGATGCCAAAATTAGCTTTTCTGGGGCGGCAAAGTTGCATATGAGGCGGAGGGCCTTTTTAGCGAAAATGGTATATTCAAGATAGGGAACGGAGGGTGACGAGCTTTCGTTTTTTTAGCTCAATTCGTATATGTCACATAGATTATGGCTAAGCTAGGGGCGCCATATGGATCAGGGCCTAGGGCGCCACTTGTGTTAAATCTGCCACTGCTCATGTGTAAAATGAGACCAAAAGGTTTTTGGGGGACCGCTTAATAAATAAAAAAAACCGAACTCACAGCATAAAACCTTATAGTATGACCCTTCAGCGGCTTCTCAACAAGACAGAGTTTGTATCGCAAAATATTAGTTATTAAATGATTTAAGATCAATGATAAAAAATGATTTTATTTTCCAAGTCAGGGTTTTTTAAATTTTGAATTTAATTATAAATACATATTAACTTTGGTTTTACTTGTCTTCATTTAATGTTTATAAATACATAGCTTTTTCATATTGAATGATATATCCATACAATAAATAATAATCATTTTAAAATTTAATTTTGGGACTTTCTATGGGTACGTATTAATTGATAATTAATTATTATAATTGTCTTGTCTTGATATTATAATAAATCAATTGAGGTCACGGTTTATAAACATAGCATTTCCTAAATGTCACTCAATTCTGTTTCTTTATCCCTTTTCTTATTAGCGATAAATATAGATTGTCTAAAAACAGTAAAACCAGTAAAAAATTATACTTGTAAAATAAAGTCAATTTTAATGCTATTAGGTTAATAAGGTACACTGACAATAAATCCGTCGGATAGCGTTATTTGAATGAGTTATGGTGACGTCTTCGATGAATACAAATTGCTAACCCACACTCACTAGCCTCGTTAGAAATTCAACGCGTACATGGCAATTCTGAGTACTCTGCTCGACATTTAGTAGTTTATGTCCCTGAACTAAATATAAACAAAAGTTATTTTTATTAGCAAATGTAGACCACTTTAATAAAGGACATCATTTTCCTTAATTACACTTTTAATGACAAATAAAGTAAATTCAGGTATTTTAAATTAATTTGTTTCTTAACCAACGTAGGTCTTAAAAGGAGGCTATGGAGCAACAATGCCACCTGATAATAAGCGGTCACAGTTACCCCTGGACATGTGCAACATGAGAGATGTGGCGGTTGCGTTGCTGGCCTTTAGGAAATAGGTACCTATATTCGACGCTTGAAAACCCCCAGCGCGCTGGGAAAACCTCAAGAGCAACAATAATATGCACGTTCGCGAGAAGAAGGTGCGAGAAGCCGGGACATTGGATGCAAAACAGGCATTCAGGTGGTGTGGATAATATTCAATCCAGCGAAGAAAGGTACAATGGTAAAAACGTGACGATATCAAATACATCCTTTTAATACTCCAAAATGAATGTACCTACAGACGTTAAAAAGCACACAGATTTTTTATATATGTCACTCTATCACTTGAAGGCGGCATGACTGATTTTGAGTTTTTCTTGTTTTGTCTTTTTTCCTGACCAATAGTCACCAAATCCTACGATCTTTGTATTTTAGCCAAACTGAAATATTGTAGAAAAGGTACAGTGGGTCGCGTATTCGCTCTTTGAAAGTACCATTTAATAAAGTGGGTCTGATGTTGCAAATCACAGATAGCCACCGAAAATACACTTTAATAATAAGGGTTGTGATTTCAACAATTTAATATTGTCTGTACGATATAATCATATTGTAATTGAACTCCTAAATAATAAAAGAAAAAAAGACCTGAAAGTGGTTAACATTATAGCAACCAACACAGTTTTATTTAACGCTGTGTATAATAAATAGGTTACTCTTTAGGCTATTAATTTTATGGCTTATTTACAGAAATGAACTGATGATCGCAGTTACAAAACAAATTACCTATAAACCTCGGCCGGTTACATAAACCAACCTTTGATGGTCAAGTGTATGATACATTCGGTTATCCATTATGTCCGCGTCGACACCTAATTGAGCATGCGCATGTCCTGACGATAGAAAGTGAAACCGATACCGACCAATATAGACGTAATGCTTGCAACAGTATGAAGTATATAACGACCTGTGACACATAATTTTAATATACTACTACATTCCCCCTCGACTAATCAAGTCGTGACACGACCAAGAATATGTCTATCCTCAGATTAGTAAGTAATTTTAAGAACTACGTTACATATCTAACTTTATAATTTATTTTCCTTTTAAAACAAAATTACTAAATTCATTGTTTTTTTCAGGTCGTTTCCGTTATCGCCATCATAGCTAGCTGTGAAGCTAGTGGGCTTGGACATCTTATACCAGCAATCAAAACAGTACCGATAGTGCGTTATGCGCCATTTTATAGCTTCCCAAATGGAGTCCGATCAATACACGCAGTCGCTCCAGTTGTGCGAGCTGTGGCTCCAGCGGTACCTGTAGCACCAGCCCCAATATTTCCAGCACCAGCGCCCATACTCCCAGCACCAGCTCCAATATTCCCGGCACCAGCGCCTGTTCTTCCAGCACCAGCTCCTATATTCCCAGCAGCTCATGCGATTCCAGCAGCCGCTCCCGTGTTCCGAGTTCCAGCTCCTGTATACCCAGCTCCAGCGCCAATTTTTAGAGCTCCTTTACTCCCTGCTCCTGTACCGGCTCCAGTATTTGCACCTGCCCCGGCAATAGCCCCAGCCCCTGTTTACCCTGCTTACCCTAGATTTGCCCCAATTCCTGTACCTGCAGCTCCTGTATTTGCCAGAACAGCGGTACCATTCTCGCCTATTGTGAGACCTGTAGCTCCAGCAGTATTACCAGCCCCTGCTCCAGTTTTTGCACCTGCTCCTGTAGCTGTAGCAAAAGCTTACCCGTTTCCAGCACATTTATTACAAGCTCACCTAGAAAAACACTTAGCATGGAAATGATTCTAGTCTGATATATTTAGGGATAAGATATTGTTAAATAATATTTGTTGTAGAAGTTTATTGTTATTGTTTTATTATTCTAAGTCATTTTTTACCTGTGAAAATAAATTTTATAACATTGAGACATGTTTTTATATTTAATTACCTATTTATTATGTACTAATAATAACTTAATCATAATGCAATTAGTAATGCAAATTATTATTTTTATAATCAAATCAAGTTTTAAAACATTTACTCATTTAAATTGTTTTATTGAAGTTTCTCCGTTTGAGATAAAACAAATTGAAATAAAATAAAACATAAATAATCCTAGTGATTGCCTGTTGGTCAAATTTTGACTAATAGGTATATTTTTCTTAGTCGTTGCTTGGTAATAAATACATTTTCTATATTATGTATTATAATTTTAATCTGGAAACTTTACAACTTCTAGTATTTTAAACTTAAACTTACAGTATTTTACACATAATTATGTAAAACATCCAGATTCTCTAATGTGGGGATTTTTAAGCGTCGTGTGTAAAAGAAGTAGGTACCTCTTCACTAAAGGCCGGAAACGCACCCCCAACATCTCTTCTTCCGCAACATCTTTAACTATGCCAAATTTCTCACTCCTTTGCTGGCAGAATTTTTGTAAAAAGAGTTAAAAGTTTCGCCACACGATAAAAATTAAAATTTTATGCTGAATTTGCATGTTGTAATGTACATAGAAATAATAATAACAATTATCGTAATTAATCATCACTAACTTGCCCTATTCCCATTCAAAAATATATAAGAAATTTAAATATATATGCTATATGATGTGTGTATAGTATGATTTCCATTATTCTACCATACAGACTGACAAATAATGAAACGGCTGATTCGGTATTAAGTGCTAATTCGGTATTAAGTTACTGACTTAAAAAGAAGAATAAGGAATTAATACGGCAGTAGATGAGATCAGGGGTGTACAGCTACCGTGTTCCGGCTCCTTCGCTTACTATGACATGTCAGCTATTCAGCTAAATCAATTAATTTACATCAATTTTCTGTAAGAGTGTAGTCGAATCACTGTACTGTACTGCAAAAGTGTACCCTTTGGAGAACAGTAATCCAAAAGTTTCATTTTGCTTTAATATTTTTGCATTAAAGAAATGCCATATTTAAAAAAAGTCGTAGATATAATCCAATACAATTATTGGAGTTTATCTACTTCTTTTTAATAAATGTATTGGAGTTTGTCTACTATTTTTAAATAATAATTAAGATATTTATATCTTTAGGTGAATCTTGTTTCACCAAAGAGGACATATTACTGGTTGAATTGGTTTAGCTCAAATTATAAAAATTATCATTATGTTTAACGTGATAGCTATTGTTTTACATAATTAATCACTAGATTTTATTTCTAATTTAGCTTGTCTAGAATCGGTTTACTATTAAATAATGAAAAATAATGGAAATAAAAATAAAGGTATAAATGAATAAAAAATATTTTTATTTCAACATTTTATTACAAAATAATAAAAAATCCTAATCTATTTACAAAGTCTTTTTAGGAAGGTCTATATTTTGTTTAACTCTAAATCTATCGAACATATGCTGGCGCGTATCCGTAAGCGGCGCGTACTAAGGGTGCAGCTGCAGCATATGGGTAGGGTGCAGCGTAAGCAGCAGGGGCTGCTAAGCCTGGGTATCCATAAGGAGCAGCGGCGTATGGTGCTGGAAGTACAGAAGGACCAGCGAAGTAAGGTGAAGCGGCAAATGGAGCTGGATAAGCTGCTGCTGGTGCTACCCTTGCAATAGGTGCCGCAAATGGAGCTGCTAGTGGTGCAGCAAATGGTGTGGCAACTGGTGCAGCAAGGGGCGCAGCAACTATTGGGTTGATTGCCTTGCTGACTACACTAATTTGAGAGGCATAGGGTGCGATGTTTTGCGGTACAGCGTGAGCGTAACCCACTTGAGCAGGAGCTATTAAGGGAGCAGCAACAGCGCTGCATTCAGCCCCGACGAATACTGCTGCAATAAGTACGATCTGTGGAAAAAATATACGTTTAGTATACATATTTTTACATTGTCAATAATTGATTTTATTCATAAAATTATATTAATAAAAAAATGAATATGCAATGCTTACAGATTTTAAGGAAAACATTTTGCGTGTTTTAGAAGTGGACCTTCCTTATTGAAAAGAGGATGTGAAGTGTGTCTAACACGAAAAAGTTAAAGCCTTTTATAGTTTGTATATTGTGATTCAGATTACGTTTGACAAAATAAACATTTGACGGATTGCGGTCGGCCAATTAGGATTCGCGAAGGATCGCGTGGAGAAATGGATCACATTGGGAAACTTTTTTCGGTGTGATTTTTTTGTTAATGCAATTGTGTTTGTATGCAATAAGGCCTGCATACTTACATTTCGTGAACACAATGCAATAGTCGGAATACTGTGCAAATTTTAAATTCTGGTGACCGTTAAAAGAAAACGGGTAGAACATTTCTAAAAGCTGTACAATGAAGATTTATTTGTTTAAATAGTATCAAATATTAGTAGCTTGTAATGGTTGCTAATATTTTTATAATTATCGTAATAAATAAATAACAAAATATATGATTATTTTTTCGTTATAGAGTAATAATGCAAATTTATTTAATAAGAGAGCCGAGCTAGCCTTAGTAATTAGAATACTATAAACCAATGGTAGCGGATTAATTCCGCAGCTGAGTTTTCAGCAGCGCTGAAAAAATCCTGGAAATCAGGAAAAAGTCCTGAGGAAACTTCATCTAGGTTACCGGGAGAAATTTTGACAAAATGTGTACCCAACCCTCAGTGGTGTACTCTACACCTTAGGTGACTAGGCTTTCAACTTACTCCTTACTAGAAGGTGAGGCCTTAGCCCAGCAGTGAGACATTTACAGGATATTACTTTAATTTATATTTTATATTTCATGGATGAAATTATAAGATATTGATCATAATTTAATTCCGACGATTTACAAGTGGTGTATTTATCAATTATTTATATCCAATTTTTTAAAAGTAATGACAATCAACAGCGGTAATATTACCCCATTTAAATGATAAACGTAGTTGATGGTTATCTAGGAAGTAATTTTCCCTTTCGGCCGTTACATAACCTACGGTGAAATTGATGCGCACAGAGTTTAAATTAGAATGCATTGCCCGTCAGCCGAGTCTGGGTCAAAAATCGTGGTGCCAACAGCGATGTCCTGCGCATTAGTTACCTACGTATTCGCTGTACGTGCCATTGCTCAACGAAATGAGCATTTGGTATAAAAATGTGTTGGTACCTTCGAGACGACACAGTCCATCGATTCCTTTTGTGAACTAACAACTGAGCAGTCACGAAATCAAGCAAAATGATCGCCAAATTTGTTGTAAGTACATTTATTAAATAATAACAAGTAATATGTATTGTAATTAATATTATTAATTTCAAAAAGTAACATTTGCTTTCTCTCAATAGTATCTCTAAACCGCACAATATTTGAATTACATATGATTATATTTTTTATTTACTTATAATCAAGATCTCCATTTCAAATTAATTCGACGTATAAGATATATTTTTATATATTTTCCTTATTTTACAGATCATCTTCTCCCTCGCCATCGCCGCATCCAACGCCGGAGTATTGCCGCTCGCTGCTGCGCCTGCTGCTCTTGTGGCACCAGCTGTGGCACCCGCTGCATACGCCGTGGCACCCTATGCTAGCTCCTACTCCGCCCACGCAATCAACCACGCCGTTGCTGCCCCAGTCGTCGCTTCTGCCCCTTACGTTGCTGCCTCCCCCTACGTCGCTGCCCCAGCCCCATACGTAGCAGCCGCTAGATATATCTCTGCTCCTTACTACCTATAAACGAATTTCGGCGTTATCATTGCCCAGTGACTTGCTCAAAAATGCTGTGTTATAGTCATATTATATAAGTATGTTTATGTATATATTTTATTATCTAGAATGAATAAATAACTTTGTTCCATATAAGCGGCATCTTATTTCTAGCTAGTAATACTTATACGCGAATGTGAAAATTTTATGTTTTAGACAAAATGTTTATGCCGATTAAACATTTCAATTTTATGGCATGTATTTAACCGGTCAGTTTTAAATTCATTTTTTGGGCAGTAAAATTAATACAAACGCCGGTTTATGAAGTGGTCAGTAAAAAATGTATTAATGGGCAGTAAAAATACCCAAATGGGTGACAAAAATAATTAATGTTGCGGTAAAAATAATTATTGGGCAGTTTAATGTGTAGAGCTATTAGATCG
>DVXP01004004.1:0-10743 GCA_018235645.1 Junonia grisea
GGCCATCGCAGGGGGTTTTAGTGAGTGCAATCTCACATAACCCGACATCCCCCCAGGAGTCGGGTATCTATGAAGATCCCCTGCAGAGACCCTGCGTCAACAAAAAAAAAAGGTACCTTCTACATAATCAGTGCACTTACTGTACACATACTCTACGTCTATACATATATGAAAATTAAAATATTCTGATGTGCTTAAGTTATTATGATGGAGCAATCAACATCACGTCGAAATAATTTCTGAAGTTAAAGAACATAAACAGTAAACAGTACTATAACAGCGTCTGGCATTCGTCTCACAATTTTTCTTACCCTAATTAAGTTTTCCTCTACTAAAGGAAACCACTTAATCAAATTACTCACTCACTTACCTGACATTAGATTAACACAAATTAAATCAAGAATACGTCTGTTTTTCCTGGAACCAAATTGTATTTTTAGTAAATGTCATTGTTAACCATGTGGGTTGGATAGATTTAGACTCCTAACCTACTTTATTTTCTTGGAAGGCTTGTTATTTGACACGTTATACTAGCGAGCGTGTTTTAATTTGTTAAAAACTTGTCTTAAGTGTTTTCTTACTCATTTTTTTCATGAAATATGTATAGTTACAATTTGTAGAATTAATATCAAAAATTTACCTTGCCAGTTGTAGTGTACAATTTACAAAAATACTCGATAAATACTCACTTACAACAGATAAAAATATGAGATGAACAATAGCAATTGTAAACAATCTATCTCAATTTATGAATTTGTATAAATTAGTTTTGTAGAATATTGATTTGTATAACATAGGAAACGTTTAAAGAAATATATTAACATTTTGTATTAATATTTAGAATGAAATTTGTTAATATTGTATAGTTTAAAATAATTAAACGAGAAATGTATTGATTGTTCGTCCCCACCTGTTGATAGCAGGTAAAGTGGGGCAGGTATAAATACCGTTGTATTCTAGTTGATAGGATCATTCTGTTAGAATAAAACGTTGATACTGGAACTTGGTCTGTTATTTTAACACTAGTTACCTAAAATGTTTACTAGTAGTTATAAGCATAATATGATAAAATAATTCCTACAAATCTTGAGCTCCAGAATAACAACTTACTCGTCTAAATATAGACTTTTATCTTTAGACCCAATTTATTCAATAACTCCTTTTACATAAAACCTACACGCGATATCTACAAAGCGAAAGAACCAAGCTTAGTTTTCGACGTTAAGCCAATTTAGACGCAAACCTTAACATCCTTATTCGAACAAGTCAAAACATCTACCAGCGGGCCCACTAACAAACAAAAGCCGATTTAAACTGAACGAAGGAAACCATTCAATCGATAACTTCACCGATCGTAATCACGTTGAACGTATGAACCCAAAATAAACGACTGCATGCATCAATCAACAGGAGTGAGTGTAATGAACCGCAGGTTTAATATCGGTTGCTTTTGTAATAAACATGAGATACGAGCGAAAACAAATAGCGATATATCATTGATGGGTATAAATAAAATGGATTGGACGGTATAAGGATGTGAATTGCGGGGTATAAGTGATAATCTTCGTCTGACCTTAAGAGCTGGATAACTTTAGAGTGAACAATTTCCAATGACTGTGTAATAAAATTAACTACAATTTTTCGTAATATTTATCTGGTGAAGAGGCTTTTGCCCAGCCGTGGGTCATTCACAGGCTAATACTATATTTTACTTCATGTAATAAGTTGTGGACAGATGCAAACATTGTAAGTAATTTATATACGAGTAAACAAATTGTTTGACTTTCACATCATTACTTTTAAATGACCTTCAACGATTAAAATTGTAGAATAGACACAGCAATTTGTACTCGATTAAGAGGAAACAGCTTAACATAAGTCATACTTATTTGAAGCTAATTGGGACAAAATAATCTTAGGAAATTAATGCCAGTACCAATCAATTGCATTACCTTTCAAATAAGTGTTGCTTATTACCGTTATCATCTAGTAACTTAAAATTAAACCAGTTCTCAGAACCAAAGGTATAAAATATTACATCAACTGTAGACATATTTGTTAGATTCAAAAAATTATTTCCTTCCAACTTTTCCAATGGTCTTCGGATGTAATAAGGTCAATGACAGAATGTTCACAGATCATTAAAAGTCGGTTTCTCTCAAATTAATACGTTATTCATCAAGTATTCATAAACATCGACTCATAGATCCTGCGCATTGGTAATGTGCCAATTTCGTTTACATTGACACATCATCTTCAATACTGGGAATAATACTGAGCTCAATAATGTCGAAATAAGCAGATATGTTCATATGTGTATTTGATGTTAACATTTGTACACTAAAACTTTTGCATTATTATTTTCGGATGCCACCACGAAAATTCTCATCCGATAAATAACATATTGTATCAAATTACCTACTGTTGTGCTGGAATCAATCTAGATAGACCTGAAATGGTCTGCTGGTGATAACATGAACATCTCAACTGATGAACGTGGATTACTGAGTTTTCAAATGCTGGTTTAAATTCGTCTCGTACTCGGCAGTAAAGGAAAACATCTTGAAGAAACTACATAAGGCGGATTGAATGCTGACCCATGTATATCCACCAAACTGCAGTGGAGCGGTGTTGCGAATTAAGCTACGAGTTCTTCTTTTAAATAAGTTGAGAGGTCTTTGTCCAACAGTGGGAAATTTATACGTATGCAAGGAGGTACAACATATACATTCATAATAATTAGCTACATATTATCAGGCTCATATCAGAGTAATATATTTAGTTGTATCGGCATTTTTTCCCTCAATATTGTGGTATGTCTTAAAGCCTACCGGAATGAACTTTAAGGTTTACAAAATTAGTTGAATAAAATCTTATGTATTTGCTGATATTGTATTGACTTGTGTATTAAAGCCTAATAAATAAAACTTATAAATTTGAATAATTTATAAGTTTCTTTCTCAATACAGATATGTTTATTTACCTCATAATTCATAAATAAAAGTTGCAACGGAACCTAACAGAGTTATTTATTGCAAACATGAAAGATAAAATTTTTCTAGCGAACTGAACACGCGGAGCTCGAGATATTTGAAGTGTTAAAGTGCTTAAAATTTGTCTCGTTCTTCGCGGTGCAGGAAAACATAGTGAGGATATTTGTATTCGTTGAGAAAAATTATAAATGTGTACCTACCTGTCCGTACTTAAGAAGCTAAGTTTGATTATAAGAGATTAATATTGGGACATAAGACACTCTTCCTATAAAATTAAATTTCATTTTCCTTTTTTTTATAAGTAAAGTAAAGTGCAAAGTTTGTAGCAGAAATGCAGTTGCAATGCTATTCCCGATCGATATTGGGTAATTCTTAAATTAGTGACCATGTAATTTATTGCACCGACCCAGATTTAATGACAGCTGATAAATATAGCGCGCTCGGCTCTGGAATCTTGAGATTGATAATTTTAAACTTTTCGACGCTCCGCGCTCGCTCATCTTTAATGCCTTTTTAAAATAATTTTACATTGATGCATAGTATACGCGCTGGCAGAATCTGTTCTAAGATTATATCTGACATGTTAATATCGCTTGTGTATGTGTGGAATGTAAAAGGTATTTAAATGATTTATTGTTTAGTATCTATTTGTTTCCTTCTGTTAAGTTTACTCGAATCCATATGCATTAATTTTTAATTATGAAATTCAAATCCACGTTTTATTATTATTTTTATTAAGTGCATATTATTTATCGATAAATCACTGACACTAATTTCATGCGAAATAATAATAACAGCAGACCACCTTTGTGTTTTTTTTCTTAGCATATTTAATTTGTCTTCGTATAACGTTATTAGGTAGGATGTTGTTTAATTTAATTTAAGTATTATTTTTGTTTTGCCTTTGTAGGTACGTATTTTAGTAAATAAGTATAAATATTCCGTCCGTTAATACGAAATGTTATTTTTCGAACTTTTCTTCTTACTTTTAAAAAATACATTCTCAACGTTTTAAAGCATATTTTAAATGACACTATTTCTTTGTTACTTGATACTAAACATGTGTAATTTATTGAGCCTCCTCGTGACTTTAAACGCCTCTCGTTCAACGGTCGGCCAGTGTATTATGAAACATCGACAACTTAATTTCGAATGATTTATGTTTTATACTGATGCCTTTAGCTGTAGCAAGCATCTTTAAAATTGTAAAAAAAAAAGAAATACTTTTTAATATTGTGAAAAAAATATTTTTCAAATAATCTATTTAAACCAACTTTTTCACTTAATTGATGTATTGTTCAATAGCAATCAGTGCTATTCCCTTGTCAATAACAGCCTGTCAATAGCCCACAGCTGGGCATAGACCTCTTTTCCTATTAAGAAGAAGGTTAATTATATGATCATATATTACTAAGAATATTACATTACGTATTGTTAACAATTAAAATAATATACGAATATTCACATACATTCATGAAATAATAAAGAAAATTAGATGTTTTGCCAAATATTACTAAATGGCCCGGAAACTATTAAATTAAGTTAATATCAATTTCGTCGGCGGTCTTTAAGAGTTCCCTCTGGCCCTATGGTTTGAATTAATTTATTAGGGCCAATGTTTAATAACAAGCCGCAATATTTCATCGTTACGGCAATAAAAAAACGTGTTTTATTAACGCGTGCATCGGAATAAACATCACTTGATAGGAAATGATATGCTGCCTTAGAAATAACATTTCAATTATTTTAGATTCAATAAATTCTTCATCAATGTAGACTTTCTCTAAGCACTTTCAAATCGATACTTTATAAATCTGTCGTGTGAGTTGTATAGCTGCTTGTGTTTGGGAATGTAGAAACTTTCGGGAATACAAGAAACTTAGGAGTTACGTTTTGTACGAATGCACTTGTTCATAGTTTTGATATACACAGTACACGATGTTCGTATGTATTATAAGACACGTAGAAAGTAATTCAAATAGATTTAGGAACCGGTCAGTTTTAGGCAAAGTAATCATAAATTAATTTATAATCACTGTAGATAACTAATTTGATAACTATAAATAGAAACATTTTATTAAAACGTAAATTATATCTCATGAAAACGTGTAATATGCGAATACAATTATGCAATTATGTATGCATCTATTTGCAACGTTCTTTGATACATGGTGTTATACCCGGGGCTAACTATTTAATACTATTTAGTAGGTATTTACATATTTTAGGAAAATTATTTAAAAAATGTACTCGAGGATCGATATTCAGTAACAAAATCGAGCGGACGTAATAATTTACTAATACAAAGGTATTTTAACAAGACAATAAAATTTGAAAATTTTAACAATTAAAAACACCTGTTACATCGTATAGGTACTAAATGTTGATGTAAATCTTATTTCTTTAATAATGATCGTTACCGATCGTTAGAGAGTCATATAAATCAGAACTTTTTTAATTGCCTACCAATTAGAGAAATAGCACATCTTAATAATTCAATGGTGTACACCATTGAATTATTAAGTGAAAGTTAAGATTAAAATCAATAATTTATAGAATTGTAAGCTAATTGTTAGTCTTATTTGCATATCGTATGCAATTTTGCTTTGCAATTGCTATAACGTCACATATGAGTACGTGCATCTGACAAAGCATAATGTGGATAAAAAAATACAGAAATGTTATTATTTGAGTCAATAAAATCAATATTCGCTACTTTGTTTATATTCGCAATATAAAATATTAAAGTATGACTACATTTAATAGCACAGATATATGATGAAAATGTTGATTACAATAATAAATATAATAACTTTCTTAAGAAACTATTTAAGAGTTCCGTACTTTAAGTAAATAAAGACTAATAATCTAATAAATAAGATGTGTAATTATTTTCGCATTTATATAACTTTACAACTTAATTAAAAATTCACAAATATAACTAAATACTACTAACATAAATGTTCATTTCCTACATAATTATGATATCTCAGATAACATCTGGCCATTAAAACAGCAAGTAAACACGTAATTAACGTGTAAATGTCACAGACCTACGTCTCTTCATTACACGTAAGTTTCATCATTTCACCTTCCTTTCGCCGAGGACAAGTTAAAATATAAACTTAAGTTTAACTTATCTTTACATTTTACCTAACTTACTTTATACGCAGTAATATTACTCAAGTATTGATGCGTAATCTTGACCTAGGTATACATATTTGGTTTAATTTGCTTGCGACAATTGTTTAATTTAGCGATCGTCTTGGCGCAGTGGTCACTACACCTGATTGAAGAGCTAACGGTCACCAGTTCAGTTCAGTTGTTTGGATGTTTGTCGTAGCCCGGTGTTTGTGTTTGTGTTGTTTGTTTCCGGACAACTATACAGGAGCCCATGATGCTACTGGGGGCTGTTGAGTATAAAGCCTTTAATTAATTAAGCGTCACACCACCTCTTGACAACAGGTATACCTTAGTAAATACTACTTGTTTATAATCATCTATAAACATTACTGATATTGCAAATAATAAAAATAGTATTTTAATGGTAGTCGTATATTATAAAATCTACATTAACGCCAGCAAAATCATAATGAGAACTTATAAAGTGTACTTGTTTCTCCAATTTGATTTCATAAGTCCAAACACTTTGACGAGTTAAACCCATTAATTTTCTAGTACAAATCCTATTACTAAGTGACGATAGTGTAGAATATTTAAATATGTAAATTATTTAATTACTTATTCCAGTAACTGTAAAATATAATCAATGGGTGCGTTAATTGCTAAGGCCGGGTGGTCTTTTGAATTTAATTGGATTGAAATGATTATATTATTGAATTGAATAATTATCTTCGTGACAAACTCGGGAACATTCTTGTAAAACTTTACCTACTTAATCCATCAATACGAATAGGTACGAATATTTATCCGTACTTAGATATATATTTGAACATCAATTTAATATATTTTTGGATGTTCTGCACTCAACAAAAGAAAACATCTCACATGCCAGAATTATAACTTCAAATCACTAAAAACAATGACAATAATAATTACACATGAGCTTAGCTTATAATTCAATCACGAACATAGTCACATGGTGACACCATTCCGTTCGCAAAATCCTGCCAAAAGTGATTGTCAAGAAAGTCAATAAATTGTCCATACTTATCTGTCGCGTTGTGCCACCGTGAAGTTGTTCGGAGTCCCACTGCACTCTCAATATTTGCTAACTTCACTGTAGGTTCGTGTTGTATTCTAAGAATATAGTATAAACATAGTTATATTGCTCATGTGAGCACTAATGACTGAACAAAGCGATTGTATTTTATTTCATCATAATCCTCAGTAATGTTTAATATAAGCCTTCACTTTTAGAATTTTTTGCATACTACGTAATATGCACCAATTGCAAAAGCAGATTTTTAACACACTCTGTCATTAAAACCACACGAATATCCTGTGTGTATATTGAACTCTATACCTGGAACATCCAGACGGTATAAACTAAACCTGTATTTTGTCGTCAAATACCTACCTAGGTATATGTAGTGTATAGGCTTGAGTGTGCAATATTCATTGTTTTGTGGCTTCCGTTTGAAGTGAGGCTGAATTGCTCTATTGACAGTCACTGCGAAAATAAACTTGCAACAAACTAAATTACACTAACTTTTTAGAAACAGGGGACATAATTTTGCTCAAACGTAAAGTAAATGTAATTAATTTTTATTTATATAAAACAAACACTCGATTCACGGACTGCTTTATCGTCAGCATGCCCTTATCCTTATTCTAAAACTTACAACCATTTTGCAAAAATCAACTATTTAAATAAGAAATAAAACTCAATAATACATTTTTCCCACAAAGTCCACGAATATGGACAGGAAATTAGAAGAGTTACGAGATGAATCTATTGTAAAGAAATAAATTGTTCATTTATTTATTCTTCGTAGTAAGGCAATCTTCGTAACTAACCAATCCGATTATAAAATTCTTTTACAATATAAATGTACATTATTCCGGAAAGGCAAGGACTACATAGTTTATTCTTGTTGATTACATTCAAAATATATTAGTATTTATAATATGAATATAAATACTAATATTTATAATATTTTACATGTTGGTTTTATCTGATAATAATTCATTGATATAAACCCAATTGTATAATTATACACATCATCGATAAAAGTATTGAGATGAACACCAAAACAACGTACTATTAGTTTAAAAGTTAAATTGTTTTTACAATATTTAACAACTGAACTTTGAGTTTAATATTTAATTTTTATATGAATATAAGCTTGTCAAAGAACAATTATTATTTACTATTAAAAACTGAAAGATCTGAATACAAATTGGGTGTGATTCCTTTATGACATGACAGGGCGAGTCTACTTTGCATAGAGATTAAAACTGCGACGCGCAATGGTGATAGAACGTTGATCGAATATTGCCTTCATTTAGGGCAAAACACACACACACGACACGACGTCGCGTCATCACGTGACGTAACATAATCTTGACACTATGACACAATAACGTAACATTGATGACAACGTGTCGTAAAATCTACGAATGTACGGGTATCGTAAAGGTTTCCGATACAAAGTGGCATTATGTCACAGTGACATAAATAATGACCAGTAATAGGTATGGTGTGAAAAGTAACGATGCATTTCTTCGCCGGAGCTGTATCACGTGATTCGTGTTACCATTAGAAACCTCGGTTTAATTTTCAGTAAAGATTGGATATGGATATACGCGAATATGGACGTGTAAAGTAAATCCGGAACATCGGACTCTATTTCAAAAACTTCTTATATGGTGACAATCTATATTTTATATCCATATACGAATTATTTTAAAACAAAATCTACAGAAATTCGAAGCGACGGCGTCGTATCGTGTTTATACTTTGCCATTACTGGTTCAAAACGTTCAAAACCCATTAATATTTAATGATGAGGTATTTGGAACGGCTATTCAATAGTAACAGTCCCTCCGGGATTAATTGCTGTGGCTATAGTATTACGGATACCTATATCTAAGACATTTCGAATATATCGCTTTATAGGCAACTCAATCAAGTGAACATATTCATCTGCAGATCTACAAGGGAATGTAACAATAAGTGTTTCATTTGTTCAAAAACTCATAGCAAAAGAAAATTGTTACATTGATATTGTGATTATTCAATTTTCAAATTATTTTTATTTTGTTATTTCCTTCTGTAAATAAAACATATTGATAGATATTTTGAAAACGTAATCGAGTCTGCAATAAGGAAAATGAAATTAGTAGAAGAAATAATAGTGAAAATTTGCTAATTAAAAATGCCGATTATATTAAAAATATCTCACAAAAACGTTTACGTAACTTTCTTTTTATTCGTGAATAATTTGCGAACAAATCATTCCAAATTGTCAGTAACAAAATCTAATTTAACTAAAATGGAATTATTTCATTCGATAACATCCCAAAATCTAATCAAATCTCTTACAGAATAAGTACTCTCTAACTACTAGAAAACCAATTACGTTTCAGAAGTTTTAAAAGGTCTTTAGACGTTACGAGAAATTAAGCTAAGAAAGTACAAAGTTTTATCGTTAAACATAATATTAAACTTTGTACAATAAAAATGTAACTAACTTCAAAAATTTCAATGTTTCTCTTGGAAATATTGACCTAAAATAATTTAATTTAAACGCAAAGGTTATCTTTATGTTGTTCTTTTAAAGAGAAGTTGTACCTTCGTTAAAAGTTTGCATAGATAATTCGTGTGGTGTAATTTCAGATTTATATTTATAAAAGTTTGAAATTTAAACAAAAAAAAAAGTAATAATTAAATAAGACCTTTTAATTGGAATTTTAATAATTAAAAAAATATTAAATAATAGTAGTTTTTAGGGTTCCGTAGTCAAAACGGAACCCTTATAGTTTCGCCATGTCTGTCTGTCTGTCTGTCCGCGGCTTTGCTCCGAAATCCTTAATACTAGAAAACTGAAATTCGGCATGAGTATATATATGAATCACGCCAAGAAAGTCGTACAATAAAATCTTGGAAAATATTTTTGTTGGGGTGTCTCCCCTATATGTAAAGTGAGACCAAAAATTTTTTTTCTCATTTTTCCCGTGGTGTGGGGTATCGTTGGATAGGTCGTTTAAAAACAATACGGGTTTGCGAAAATCATTTCCGAACGAGGAACAGTTTCCGAAATATTAAGCTTCTAAACGTCAAACTTTCTTTGAGTCAAGTGTCCTCCCCCCTCTACCTACTAAACTACTGCTTCTAAAAATATGAAAAAATCATGATAGTAGTACATATAATTAATTTAAAAGGAAAATTGTCGCGGCTATCTAGGCTTTTATATTTATCGAGATATAGTCGATCAAACTAAAAATATAATTTCGTCCAAATTTCGTTGAAAATTGTTAATAAAAACATGTTAATTGTTAAAATATAAGTAAATTTTAAAGATTAAATTAATGAATGTCCGCGTATTATGAAGAAAACTACGGAACCCTTCATGCGCGTGGCTCGGCACGCACTTTGCTAATTTTATTTAATGTCGGTCAATCTTTTTCCCTATGTAGAATTTTATTAAATATATTCATACAATTTTGCCAGACCTCCTGATGAAGACACCGCGTCTCACGACAGCGACTGCGGAGAGGAGGAAGAAGATGCGGAGACGGTTCACTTAAAGCCTAGGAGACCATTTTGGGCTAACAAGATACAATT
>DVXP01004005.1:0-10741 GCA_018235645.1 Junonia grisea
GCACACGACAGAGTAATTAACTTGATAAACGCTATAAATATATACAATTTCATGCGTCCTGGCGCCGACGTGTCGCACATGGCGTCCGTATGTTGTTAGCTTCTTAATCGTATTCTATATGAGCGATTTTTTTTTATTATTATTTATAACCAGTACTCAATATTAAAATAAAATTTTTAAAACCTTTTTAAATATTTTTTCTTAGCTATTCTTTCAGTTGCGCTAAAAGTTACAAAGAAATCTGCAAAACAACGACAAAAGTTAGCTTGAATCACCTATAGGCGCCAAGTTCTCAACTTTTTTATCAAATTTAAACCAATAGTTGAATCTGTGTTTAGTAGTAACATAGGTAATATAGCTAATAGTAGCTGATAAAGAAAACTTAAATTTTATATGTCAAATCTATCTGAAAGGTATCTGCTTTTATCTTATTGATAGATTCGTTTCATGTTTTATTCACAAAGATTTTCATCTCCTTTTGTTCCCTTGTGAAACTATTATTACTCGAACACGCAGCCAAGAAAATGGAATGTATTTATTTACCTTATTTTATGTGTGTAGTATAAATCTCGATTGATTCTGACGAGTGAGATATTACGGGATAGTAATTGTAGAAATATAGTAACTGAAACTGTTGTGTCATAGGTTCTCAAACTGGGGCTATCCCCAATGTATTTTATATCTGGTGACCCTGATTAACATTGGAAGAATGTTTGTTTTAATTTCTTGGTGAGAATGTTCAGACAAAACTATTGTTAGCAATAGAAATTTCTTTGGTAGCGGGATCGGGATCGTCCACTTTGGGAGCAAATATTTAGGCAGCCCTTTTACGTAACATTTTATGTCATAGCAACGATCAATGTGACCGTCTTACGTAGTAGATGTGCCTCACGACTTTACTTGCCAGAATACTTGCCAGATTTGTTGATTTTATGGTTTTGCTATTTCTGCTGCTTTAAACGGTAACTTAGCAGTTTTGTTAATTAAACTATTTTAAGACAAGAGGAATTTTCAATTTGTACTGACTGTTACGGATATGAACTGATATTTATGTTTTTTTTTTCGGTAATGTCCCTAAGTTAAATCAACTTAGTGCACAAATCAACAACACTTTGAACAATTTTTATTTACCGATTTCTATTGATTTATTTTTCTGTGAAAGCGTCATTTATATCCACAATTACAAAATAAAACATCATCCACTCTTGCAGTTGTTTTTTTATTGATCTACATATCAATAGATTGCTATTTTATGTCTAACGTGTATGTATATTTATTGTCAACAGATGAGAAAGAGAAGTACGATCCGAACGGCTTCCGCGACGCGCTCGTGCTCGGGCTGGAGCGCGCCGGCGGCGACCTGGACGCGGCGTACAAGTTCCTAGACGCCGCCGGATCCAAGCTAGACTACCGCCGCTATGGCGAGGTCATATTCGACGTGCTCATCGCCGGGGGGCTGCTGCGTGAGTAACACACTTTATTTTTATGTTTATTGAACAACAATATTTTAAAAAATGAGATGGGCTGGGAGAACGTATGTATCTAAACTGTTAAATGTGAGTTTAAATTCATCTTATGTTCACCTGTAAAGGAAGATATCATGAGGAAACCTGCATTTGCTGGAGGAAATTATATCTCCTCTCCTTATTGACAATTAACTGACACTTTACTTAAAATTCATATATTTTCTGAAATTGAGATCAGCTCGATAATTTTAGAACACATTTTCCAGTACTTTCATTTTTTGTGTTGGCAGACTTATTCTAAGGGTGTGTAATTTTTAAAAAGATTAAAGATTGCACTGGGTGCAACAAGGAGTCTTAATAAGATAGCAGATCTTACTAAGACATCAGGTCTTACTATACATACTATACTTTTTTACATTATAGTTTTGGTAATATTTTTAAGAACATAGTCAAAATTATAGAATTTTGTCTATAAACATTAGGTAACATAGTATACTATGTATACACTATGTTACCTACTATTATGTAAGAAGATAGTGTAATTAGCGATAAGATTTATCTTGGGTGTGGGATCATTAGTGATAATGGACTATCTATTATTATCATACTAAAAAAATTCAGTCCTATCGCACCAAAAAACTATCTAAAAATATCATCACCAATTAATATAGCTTCTATAAAAGCATTGATCTATTGCAACTATTTGTAACTTGTTAATTTATTAGTATTTAATTGCCTTTATGTTCAGGCAAATTGCCAGTGAAGTATGAAATATAGTTTTGTAAATCATTAATTCAATGTAACTTATGTTAATTTGATTACACTTCAAATAAAATTATGCAGTGTTGATTTAAATACCAAACTGATATACTCAAAATTTCCCACTGAAAGTCAGTCAAATTGAAATAATCTTCCCATTCATACACTTGTGACAATTTGATTAATATGATGAAAAATTTGGCTAGAGTCCTGAAATTTCATGTGGAAATATTTCGTTCGTTTATTTCTGACCAATTATTACCACATTTAAACATTAATTATAATCTACATTACCATAAATAACACAATACTTTCTACCAGTTCCCGGCGGCTCTGTGTCGATGGACGGGGAGAGCCCTAAGACCAACACATGCATCTTCAACGCCAGCGAAGATATGGAAACCATGCGAAACTTCGAACAAGTACGGACTTTAATCGATTTTGTAACTGAAATACGTATCAAACTTTGCTAAATATGACATCTGACCTTAACATTCTTACTAAGTGTCAGAAATACTACAATTTAAAATTATATTTCTGTATTCATTATTAGCTATAAAACTATTTTAAATGTGAAAAGTAAAATTGAGACACATAAAATACTGTAAAATGTAATATAAAAATTAATTCTTTAAAATATTCAAAATGATGAAAAACATGGCTAGAGTCCTGAAGTATTATGTGGATAAACACATTCTCGTTCGTTTTTATGCTGATTTCTAATAAAATTATAAGTTAATTGTATCTACAAGGAATTGTCGCTAAACTTACAATCTTTGTTGTAGGTATTCGTGAAGTTAATGCGTCGCTACAAGTATCTAGAAAAGATGTTTGAGGAAGAAATGAAAAAGGTAAGTGTCACATAAAAAGTTATGTTTAAACTTGAAGAGAATATTATTTATACCATAGGTTCCCAAAGGAGCTATATAGCTCTCAGAGGTATTTGACACGTTCTAGGAGCGATAGGGAGTTGAGATAAATAATTCATAGTCCTTCGAACAATGCGAAGTTAGCTGGATCGCTATTTTCAGATATTTTTATACATAATAAACTTTTTTTTTAGAAATTAGGTACTTGTGTTGTCTCTCATCTTTACAGGCTTTTGATTCTGTTAGTAAAAAATGTTTTTCTTTTTTTTAATTGTTTTGTAAACAAATGTTAAGAACTTAATTTTCGTTGGAGGTGGTAAATTCAAAATTGTTTAACCTTTGACTTCACTTCAGTTGGTAAACCGTCACCGAACTGTATTTTTGTTATTATTAAAATATTATTGTTAATTCCAGGTCCTAGTGTACCTGAAAGGCTTCGAACCGCAACAACGCATCAAATTGGCGCGAATGACGGCTTTATGGATTGGTATGTTGACACTTTAATTTTTTTAATTGTTTCTTTGATTTTTGGGTGAATATAATTTTTATCTTATTATTTTGTTTTGAATATAGATTGGAGGTTGATTTGAATATTTATATAACATTTAAATGTCTTATGCACTCAATTAGAACCAGTGTAAATATTTTCAAGTTGCATTGGTGTCGAAGTGTGCAAGAGTGACTTTATGGCTCATCCTCGATCACTTTCTGATATTGTGTATCGATTCACTGGCTGTAACACATGTATAACATTTTATTTTTGTTATTTCATAATATTGATTGAGGTTTTTATTTTATATCAATATATCAAAGCTTTATTTGTTGCTCTTTTTTATAAAAATAGTAAGCAAAAGAGTAAGTATGGTAATCACTTAACAGTCCTGCCTGACTGTTAAGTGATTGCCGTTGTATTAAATATAAATATAATAAATATAAAAAATATATTAAGTGGTAGTCAAAAAAAAGAGACTGGACATTGCAGTTGATGTCCATATTCCTCACTCATATAATAGTCTTCGAGCCAAATGAGCCAGCCTATGAGTTATAGTCCAGCATTTATGAGATTGTTAGCAATAGAATTGGCATGGGCAATTTTATATACCTGTAAATGAGGCCATAAGTGCAACAAGAGACAGAGCTCCGTGGTGCATTTTACATCTCAATTATATCTTCTTTGTAAGCAAAACGACTAACGATTTTTTAATTTATTTTGAGATAGGAATCAAGATATATTTTTTGCATTTCAACTTTTTTTAAAAAAGTTGACATCTGTAACAGTTTGATTTTTGTACATCTCAAAATTTCTATTCTGCAGATCGGTCGATGTTACTCTCGCAGCTTCAAATATAGTTTTATTATAACATGACAGAATCCCTCGCTCAGTACTAACCAATGTCTCCACACAGGTAACGGCTGTGTGCCCCCATCGGTGCTGCTGGTGCTGGTGAACGAGCACCTGCTGAAGGACAACCTGGCGCTGGACTTCGTGCTTGAAGTCTTCGCAACTGTCAAGCAGGAGAGGGGAGTTGCTTCACTTGTCACTGCGCTGAAGAAGGGCCAGCTGGAGGGCAGGTATTCACCTATCACTACCCGACAACCCTTAGTATGTAGGAAATAGTGTAGCTAAACATACAGGCTGGTCAACTGCTTCATACTTTAGTATAGAAAATTGTACGTTTATGGGGAATGTGGGGATAGTACGGGTGAATGTACAGGCTGGTCAACCGCTTCATACAGTATAGGACATGGTATCTTTATGGGGAATGTAGGAAACAGTGTAGGTAACCGTATAGGCCGGTCAACTGCTTCATACTTCAGTATAAGACATGGTAGAATTATGAAGAATGTGGGGAATCAGGCAAACAAACAGGCTGATTGCTTGATTATGATGTGGGCACCTTAGTGGTAGCTTAACGGAAATTGTAGGGCATATGTGTAGTCAAAGAAGCAGGCAGGCTTCTTTTTATTGGAAGTATTTGCTGTTTATTTTTCGACCAATGTATATTCATTTGATGATCAGAGACCATGTTCGAAGATATATGGGCAACTATAGAGGATCATATGAGTAAGAATATATACTACAGCTAGGCTATCATATTTCTTAATTCCCATTGCATTAGCAGCTATTTTATCATTGTAAATATCACGCTAACGCAGTGGGCAGAGTATTGCGGCACGTACTGGCTCGTCGCTTGATTAGCGGCGTTGTCATTGATGTCGCTACATTTGGCCATAAACTAGAAATTTATATTTAACTAGTGGACTGCCTTTTATTTAATACAGCCTATGTTCACCGAAGTTAGTGTAGCTTCGTAATAGTAAAAGAATTTTTTAGTCTGTCAATAACTTTTCGGAACCTATTTATTTCAAACGAACAAACAATCAAATCTTTTTTTGTAATATTAGTATAGATGATTTGGATTGTTACGTATGTTGTACATGTTATTCAGATTTTGCATTACGAAGATTAAATTTAGGAATGCCCAAAAAGATGTATACAATATGTCAATGGAAAGGAAAATTTATTTTTATGACTAGTTTTTAAGCAAGTATTTAAAAGTGCGTTCGCTTATTTTGTTCCTTCTTTCGCACAGGCTACTGGAGTTTTTGCCTCTGAATCGTCGCAGCGAGGACGTCTTGGCGTCTTCGTTCGCCTCCCGCGGCCTCGCCGAGCTGCTGCGCCTGCACCGCGCGCAGGCCTCGCAGGTACGACAGGCCTGGCGTAGCTCTAGCTTTGAACTTGACTGACGGACTTTAAGAGGTCTAGGCTTAAATCTAACTGAGAAAGTATGACAGGTCCAGCTTTGAACTCCACTGACGGAATTACGATAGATCTTGTTTTGAATGTGGAATGACAGATTTAATTTCTAACGTGACTGGTGAACAATGACAGATCTAGCTCTGAACTATACTGACAGACTTCGACAGATTGAGTTTTGAACCGAAGTAACAGTTAATTCCAATAGACCTAATTCGAAATTGTTTAGCTCTAAACTGGACTGACGAACTTTGACAGATTTAACGCTGAACGTCAGTGACACACTGACAGATTTAGCTCTAAACCTGACTGAAGTACTCTGTCAAGTTTAGTCCTGAAACTGCCTGACGAGAAGTTTAGCTTTAAACCTGACTGACTCGGACTGACCGGTCATAGGCCAGAACCCGATTAATCTAGCTACACCCTGTGTAATACAAGCTGTACATGTGCTTATCATAGTGTTGTGTACACAGGAGGCGCGTCGCGAGCTGACTCAAGCTCTACTGGAGCAGCTGGCGGACGAGCGGCCCGTGAGAGACCTCATCGCGGAATTACGTGACATGGCGCAAAGACACGCCATACCCGACCACGAGGTCGTCGCCATCGTACGTAGCGAAGATTTTTTTATGTATATAAACATGGGTATACATTGTGCGTCATTAGTTGCAAGCGATGAATTACAATATCGCAACGTTCTATTTAAGCGATAATAGCTGTAAATACGTCCATCCTACCTACATAAGCGATTTGAGGTCAACACTCACGATATCCATCCGACACAAGATCATCGCCATCTCGTAAGCAGTGAACCTCGCGCGTTCTCTCGCAGCATTCGCAATCAAAATGCTGTATTGCTTGAAAGGTGTCCGCGCGCCAACACCTTGAGTGAGACAAGGCGTTAGCGCATACAAATAATATAAAGCATTCTAACCGTAACGAGGCGAAGTGATGCTGATCCAGTGCCGGATGGGACGTAGTGAGCGTTGACCTTAATGCGACGCTCAATCACGCAGACGCACAATGGCTATTAAAACATTCAAAACTAAACACGTTTGCTCTAATTATTAACACCTCACTAACTTAATTTACATATTTTTTTTATCACCAACAAACATAAATACGTAGGAAGAAACACTCAAACAATTTCCAATGATGAAACTTGATGACGAGTCGGAGCTATGCAACGTGACTTTACGAGCTCGGTTCGGTCGAGTCTTTCGACCGCTCCTATGCTTGTTCAGTTTGTTGCATCGCACTGTCGACATGGCAACCTGAGTTACCACCAAAATAACCCAAAAAAAAAATACAAAAAAAATCATGTACTATATAGAGATAATTTTCAGATTTGGCAATGTGTGATGTCGCGCGGCGAATGGAATAAGAAGGAGGAACTGTTGGCGGAGCAGGCGGCCAAGCACTTGAGGAATTATACGCCATTGTTGGCCGCGTTCGCTCAGTCTGCGAAGGCTGAGATCGCTTTATTGACTAAGGTTAGTATTAGTGTTAGATAGATGTGAAATGATAGAATTTAAGTATAGGGTGTGATGATTTAAGTATAGGGTGTGATAATTTTACAAGCACGTTTTCGACATTTTTATTAGACAATGGATGGATTTATTGGACGAAAGATGTAACTATTATTTTTTAAAACTTTTTTAGCTTTTTATTAAACAAAAAGTTACACCAAGACCAATTAACTCTAAAATATCAGAAATATTTTAAAATTCAAAAATTATTTCAGTTGTTAGGAATACAATACAATGTAAGGAAATATGATTTCAACATATCTACTACACAGTGCACCAAAAAGTGTGATGTACATGTAAAATTATCTAATACTTATTAAATATTTTATCAGATTTTTTAGTAAATAAAGGCACACGATTAGAACCGGCGCGTGTTTTAGTGAGCGCGTCGGTGTCGAAGTGTGCGAGAGTAATCATAGATAACGATTTAAACACACAATAATATATATTGCGTGTTTTAAGTTGTCTGTGGTACATTGAAATAACATACACAAATTTTGCAAAATAGTAATCTAAATTTATAAATTTTATTTGGCCATTGCTGTCAATATTTACATTTACAATCAGTAGACACAAATGGAAATGGGGAAAAGAGGAGTATAATGTAATGAAGGGATTAGACAAGGGAAATGTGACTACTTCTGAATCTTAACTGGAAAAATGTTTGAAAAATTAACACGAAAATTGTATTTAATATAATTAAGTATCCGTCTATCCATATGACGTATTAATATGTAAGGTTATAATCTTTAAAAAAAAAACTAAACCTAAACTGAATATTTCCATTGGCCAGGTCCAAGAGTACTGCTACGAGAACATGAGCTTCATGAAAGCGTTCAGCAAGCTGGTGCTGATGCTGTACAAGACCAACGTGCTCTCCGAGGAGGTGATCCTCAAGTGGTACCGCGAGCCTAACTCCAGCAAGGGCAAGGTGATGTTCCTCGACCAGATGAAGAAGTTTGTCGAGTGGCTGCAGAGCGCTGAAGAAGGTATGTAGATTACTGTAATATTCATTTTTATAAGAATAGCCATAATAGCCAAAGAACCAATAAATGTAAAAATAAAGGAGTTACTAGGTGGCAAACTGACAAGCATAGTATAAAATTCCCTTGGACTAGGGGAAATAACAAACTACGCAGGGTAGCTGAATTGAACTGGGTGAGAGCAGCTGACGTTAATGCTCAATAGTGTTCACGGCTTAGATGCTTATGTCCAGGAGTGGACATATAGAGGTTGATGATGATGAGGACAGGAATAGGACAAACCACCAGGTGGGTCATCTCATGTTAAGTGATCACCGCCGCCCATTAACATTTGCAGCATCAGAGAAGGTTACATGTTAAGGTTAAGGCTCACAGAAAACCGGCGTAAAATCACGCTTGCTTCGTGTTTCGTCGCGTGAGTGAGGGTTCCAGAGGCCCAATTATCCACCCCTTCACCATTAATTCCCCATCCCTTCCCTCTCCATACCCCCTAAAAGGTCGGCAACGCATTTTGTAGTTCCTTTGGTGTTGCAAATGTCCATGGGCGACAGCATTCACTTTCCATCAGGTGATCTGTCAGCTCGTTTGCCGCCCTATCCCATAAAAAAAACCTAATTTATATTTTTTGTAATTGGTGTTTTTACGTACGTAGTAATATAAGCATAGTAAACTAATTTCTGTTATTTTTGTTACAGGTAAGATTCCTGAATATTTTTACTTATTCAACAGAAATCAGGTAAGTAAAATAATTTTCCTCAAATTGTTGTTTTCAAAGAGCGACATCTATCCCGGTTGTGTGAATTACGTGAAATGTTGCGAATTTAGTGCCATTAGTCGATACTAGATGGCGTTTATAAACACTTCTAATGATTTGCCGCTAGAGGGTAGTGCTTCAATATATTTGGAAATGCATTGAAATATTATTTTATTACAATTATTGATGCGTCTTTCTTTCTAATATTTTTTAAATTTCTTTTGGCTTTTATTACTAAGTATAAAGGCATATAAGTGTTATAATATATTTCTAGGATAAATTTATAAACGTACAACATGAGTTAATGCTCTGTTTTTGTGTCTTATAATATCTAAGCATCTTCTGAATGGTCGGCGAACAGGATTTGTTCTGCTACTTGATGGTAGATGGCGTTACTGGTTCAGAATTAAACGAATTTACCGGAAGACATTACTTAGATCTTGTTCTAAAAAAATCCTTAACTCAAAGAACTCGGTTTATGATTTTCACGAATATAAACATCCTTAAGATTTCCTCATTTTTTTCTGGGTATAATATAATGAGGCTTGTTTATTATAAGGATAATCCATTTTAAGTTTATTTCGATGTTAACTGAATTTAACTTAACGAAATCAATAAGTGAGTTTTATTTTCACTTAAGATCACAAACAGTCCAAAAAGAGGTTTAACTTAATTATTTATTTAAATAAATAAATTTAATGAAAAAAAAAAACTCCAATTGATAAATCGATGTAGTTTTAGTTTATAAGCTTTTCTGTAGGGTTAAATTTTGGAATTACTAAACCGATTTGAGAAAAAAAAATGTGTCATTTTTCCATAACCTATAAGCATTTTAAGTGAAACTGCTTGCGGGAGCGGCAGCCAGTAGACTGGATACACTGCTTTTGTACGTTCTAACATGATGAGACTGTCTTCTAATTCTATAAAATCTTATGCCACATTTTTGTGGTCACCTGAGGCAGCTCTACCGATTTTTTTAAAATAGTTCTATTTCAGCCCCCTTTAAGGAACGATTGCTTTTATATGTACTGTCCTATGGCCAAAGGTTGTCTGAAAAAAAAATCGTCATCTTAGTGATAAGATCGCCTTTGTACATCCTGTTTTCATGTTACTATTTATTTATTTGTAGTCTTAGTGTAGATTTTATAGGCACATAATAATGCAAATAAAGGTCACTCGTAACGTAATCATTAGTCCTGTTACTATGATAAGTCCTGCACACCTGCCTGCGCCCGCGGGAAAGTATCGACCTTTGTTAACACAATTAGATCGTTCCACTACGCAATGTGAGTTCAACGACCTACTTGTACTTGTTAGGTATTTAAGTACTAAACGGTAGTTTTGTATTTTGGTATATTTTGTGTGTTGTGTGATTGTTCCATTTTGTGTCTGGTCAGAAATGGGCGCGGAATAGTTGATGTAGTTTTCGGGAATCTCCGTTTTGGCTATTCCTAGGTCCGTTTTGCCTCGTACCTATCAGCGTATCTATTTGCTGTAGAATTATTAAACTTTTTGTTACGACTAGTATAGTATAGTATAGTATAGTGTCTTTAGTTGTGCAAATATTGATGACATAGTGAAGTAGGTTTTATTTTATTTTATAGAAGAAATAATTGAATAAACATA
>DVXP01004006.1:0-10741 GCA_018235645.1 Junonia grisea
CGTAACTATGGTAACTACGTAGCACTTTTCATACTCGATTGTACATGCGCGAGTTTGGACACGACTCGTTTTCATCCTTCTCAAGTTCGTTGCATTTAACTATACCTATCTAATCTTTGTTGTCAAAGCAATTTCAAAATTGACAATAGGCTTGTTTATGGCTACCATAAAAAATAGATATAATTAAAATATTAAACTATTTATCAAAGCTAATTAAAATAATTTATAATGCACTTTGCACTATTATTTTAACATTATTTTTAATCTAAAATCAATTCAAACGACACCCATCTTTTTTATAATTGCTACGGTTATTGAGTCTGAAATCGAGATATTCTTTAGCTTGACATAAAATGGCGCTCGATTAATTTGCACGTAGAAATTGAATTCTTGAACGAAAAGTTTTGAAAGCGCGCGTATTTTTTGATTAATTTATTTGAAATTTGAATCAAGTTTACTTATAATATTTACCTAAACAATATTACGTAAATAATATGGTGGAAGATATTAATTTGAATATAATTGTATCAAACATTCTGAGTGAGAAGCGCTGTAGCCATTGCAGGTTATGTTTAAAGATTATTAAAGACGAATATGTTCGTTTTGATGATGCGGTCTCGTTATATCCATCTGATGGTGTTTTTCAACCGCTTTCCGAAGTCCTGACGAAACTCCTGGACGAGAATGTAAGTATAAATCAACATCTATCATAAAAATGATGTTGTAGGAAACATAATTTAAAGTAACTTCAATTTTACAGGTTTGCGATGAAATAACAGGCGTTGAAGCAGTTTGTACAGAGTGTGTTGACAATGCACTTTCAGCGGCCCGTTTTTTAGAAAAATGCCAGAGTTCTTCCCATATTCTCAATCAAGTGTTTGAAAATCTCTCAAATACATTCAGTGCTGATATTAATACAACCAATCAAAATAAAACCTTGTACGTGGTGATAGAAGATCTAGAATCGCAAATTTTGATCATAGATAAGCCTCAGAGAAATCAGAGATCTGCATCAAAGTTACCGTTTGAATGTCAACTCTGTGACCAGTATTTTGATACATTCGCAGATGTGAAGGCGCACAATTTAGCGATTCATGGAACTTTAACTTGTGATAAATGTATTGAAACATTTGAGAGTGATTTTGATCTGGCCTCTCATGAGAGTCTTAGCCATAAGTATAAGTGTCCAGAGTGTCCGCAGTACAGAAGCACCGAGGAAGGCTTGAAGGACCACCAAGACAGAGTACATAATGTATATGTTTGTAAAGAGTGCGGCAAGCCCTGTCACGGTCTGGATAAATTGCACATACATGAAGAAAAGCATAAAATCAAAAGTTCATGCCCAAAGTGTGGTAAAACTTACACTACAAAAGAATTTTACGAGAAGCATGTTAAATTATGTTTGAACAACTTAATTGATCCTCATCCTATTAGAAGTAGTATGGACAAAACATATACTTGTGAGAAATGTGACAAGGCCTATAGTACCCCAGGGGGTCTCAGAGTGCACAATCGTTTTGCCCACGGCAATGCAAAACCTCATGTCTGTAACGAATGTGGAAAGAAATTCACTGCACCGAGTTACTTGAAAGTACATATGATAAAACATACGGGAGAGAAGAACTTCAAATGTGATTTATGCAACAGTAGATTTGTCTCAAAAGAAGCTCTGTTATATCACACTCGACGACACACGGGTGAAAAACCATATAGTTGCAAATTCTGTAATGAAAGATTCGTCAATGCCTCTGCTAGAGCAGAACACATTAAGTTTAAACATGTCGGACCAACTCTAATGTGCGAGATTTGTTCACGGAAATTCGTTACAACACATTTCTTAAAACAACACATAAGCAGACACCACGACCCAACCAGTAAATTGTATTATGGTAGAAATATGATACCACCGAATCTACCCGTTGAACAAAACATGAGAAGATTCATTATTGAAACGGAAAATTAACTGTGATATAAAAACAGCATATATTTATTTGTAAGCTTCTTATATTGTGCCTGTTCATTAAACAAATCTTGCATTATTACTCTACTAGTATGTAATTGTAGTCAAAGTGTAAATAAAAAAGTATTCAAGGATTCAAAATAATCTTTATTGAAATGAATTATAGATATGCCATTGTAATGTTTTATTACACATCATATGGAAATAAAATAATGGTGATTTCATGTTGTTATTTATCTACAAAACCCATTATAAATATGTATTGAATACTGTTATGTACAATGTTGTGATTATAAAATGTAGGGTACTTTTTTACTTTGTTAAATAATAAAGTGAATTAAGTGGGTGTGTTGAAATATTGTGAGACACAATGGAGCTATATGCGGAATCACACGGTTAATTACAAACAAATGTGTTTTCTTCGTTCCTACGAACATAATAAATACATAATATATAGTAGCGACACGCTATGATGGCCGTTTTGACGTTTGCCCGCTCATGAAGTTTCGTATTTATATAGTAAATGACTAAAACTGTTTTAATATATTATTGTTGCATTTCTTGCTCAGCTCTCTGCAATGCAATTAAATCATCTTTAGTAATAAAAAGCTTGCTACTCGGATTAAAATGTCTTTGGAAATGTTTCCGTAATTGGTGTGTGGTGATGAACTTCATTTTACAAAGAGTACAAGCTTTAGTTGGGCCGATGTGTTTCCGTTTCTTATGCTCCATCCTTCTAGAAGCTGACAGAAAGCTTTCGTCGCATAAATCACAAGGAAATGGTTTCTCCCCTGTATGTAACCTCGTGTGGTAAACTAAAGCTGGGTATGTGACAAACTGCCCACCGCATTGACTACAATGAAAATTTTTCTCCTTCGTATGTTTGACTATGTGATTCTTCAATCTGCTTATGGCATCAAATTTCTTATTGCACCAGTTACATGATAATACCTCTCCGAAACCATGGTCGATTTTTATATGTGATCTCAAACCATTTTTCCTACTGTAGCACTTATTACAAATGTCACAAATATATTTGTCTTGCTCATCCTCGTTTAACCCACATCTATTGATGTGGTATTTAAAATTTCGTATATTTCTGAATTTCTTATTACAGAGAGAACATATCTTGACTTTGTGTTTGTCTAAGTGAGCTCGGAGCGTTTTTCTAGAAGGGAACTCTATGTTACACAATTTACAAGTAACTGGAGTGTGGTCAGTTTTCTCATGTACTTTTAGTATTTTTGACGTGCTAAACATATTGGAGCACTTGTCGCATTGTAAAGTCTTTGGATAATGCACTCTTTCTTCATGTTCTTGCAACTGCATTGGTGTTGAAAATATTTTAGAGCACTTATTGCAGGGATTAAAAGTCTTCTTATGAGTCTTCATGTGTCTAACAAGTAATAAATGAGAGTCAAATACCTCATCACATGTTTTACATACACAATCTTTTAATTTATTTTTAGCTTGAACATGTTTTCGACAACTCTTCATTATTTCCTTTAAAACAGTCAATTTCTTTGGTTTTTCTTCATATTTCTTTTGGCTTGTAAATACTAGATTATCAGTCTTATTTAATATTAGGTATACAGATTGTATCTCTGGCTTAATTGAGTCTAATTGAATTAGTGATTTTTGCAAAAGATCCAAAACTTTGCACCACTTTTCTATAGAGAACTTCTGGAGTTGCTGGAATAGGTAACAATTTATGGTAATTTTGGCGCAATTTTTACATAGAATTTGAGGCAGATGCTCTTCATCAGGTACCTGTTAAAGATTTCAATCGATTTTACTAATGTACAATATTGGTTATAAGTAAAGTAACTTTTTGTGAAGATTACTTACATTTAAAATTTCAAGTATTTTTCTATAAGACAGAGTATTTTCGTAGTATAACGTCTGTAATTTAACATTGTTTTCTATATTTACGTATCTGTTTTCAGTCGGTGATAAACATAACCTACAAATGTGTTCATCTTCACCGCAAACGAATTTTATTCCTGATAAAGTTACGTGATCTTCTAATTCTGAATTTTCCATAATATATCTACCTATTAGCTATATCTATATCAGCTCTAAAGTAGACCTTATAGTTCAGTTTCTTATTACAACTTCGCAGCAAAAATAAAAAATAAACTAATTTTTGACAAGTCTAATGTCAAACGAATATACTCTGTCCAGTTGTTTATCTATCATCTGTTTTTGAAAATATGTTGATTACTGATAAATCTACAGCATTGTTTATTAGATATGACTGCTTAATTATAACGAGTAAACTAAAACAACATAAGGTTATAATAAAATTTTATTAGATACATTATTTAATTTTCTTAAATGTCAAACTTTTGTGGTTAAAGATTCGTGACTACTTTGCCGAAACAGTGGTTCTTTGCAGTGTTTATTTTGGTATTTTTGTGTTTGCATGTTTGTCTGGTAGCCGGTGATTCTGTAACACTTTAAACGTATAAAATACATGGCAAGGTGAGTACCTCTTTAATTATTTCAATAAAATAGTTGGTTTTGTTCGACGAAGATAAATATTTTCATATGTATTTAGGCTGAATGACGTCATTTTTATTAATGACTAATTTGAGTTTCGAGTTACCGGTAAATTGATTATTTGTCAATTATTTTGCGATTAGCAAGATTTATTGAACTGTTTTTGTTTTGTTTTTGTCAATTTGTTGTTTATTAATTTTTCTATAGAGAAAATTGTAAATTGACTAAATATTTATAAAAAGTTTTGAAGATAGCTTGGATAATATTCAAGAATTTCGTGGTTATTATTTATTAAAATTCTGCTTTTATTACAATTTATTTTTATACATGTTATTGTATATTTAAATTTATGATTGAATGCGTAAAAAATCAAAATTATTCAAAATACGAAATTAGTAATTGATTAAAACTACTTAACGACTTCATTAAAATCCTCACGTTAATGACTTTTCATGTATTTGTAAAATATTTAGTTACGATTATCGATTTTGCGAAGTTTTCACACACAGCATTTGCACTAGTTCTTTGAATTAAAAGTAGCTGGATAACTATTTTTACTTTAGCCGTTTAGCGCATTTGTTCTTTCGTGAATCAGACTTAGGTTAACATTGTACATAGTATCTACCTATCTACTTATTTAATAATCCACATATTTATTCGTATTATTGTTTTTCAGATGTGTACTTACATACCTATAACGCTACAAGGCGCAAACCTACGAGACCGGCACAAATACCTAAACTACTTAGTAAATCAAGCTTTTGAGGAAAATGTTCCTATAAATGAGATTATTGCCCTCTTAGAACGATCGCCAGTTGACAGAATATTCAAAATTGATCTTGCATCTAAGTACAAAAACATTGAATACATTCTACAAAATCTAAAAGATGATGACATGCTCTATGTAAGCAGATGTTTGAAATCCCGTTGGCTCGTCGACCCGGAACACAGCGCAGTAATATGTCCCTCGTATCTTAACAATATTCTGTACCCAGAAATGATTCAACCAGCTGTAAATAAAATGAAGCACTGGCTACAATTAAACCTAAAAGATCCCGAAAGATGCGAGCAGTTCTACAATTATTATAAGTCGGATATCGGAGAGGCTATAAACTTTTTCTGGCATTGTTCCAATGAATTTATTTTGAGCGAATTCCCGAATATCGTAGACAAACTGACGCCGGTACAGATGAAACATCTCTTTGAAATATGCCCATCTGCTTGTACACTATATTTTGATCTCTTACCAAACAATCGATCAGCGTTGGCGCGATATCTAAATGATGAACCCGCTTACTTTAAATGTATTAAATATCTATTGAAATACGATGGGAATTCGTTTTTAGATATTGTTGAAAAGCATTTTAACACCTCTAGATTCGACCATTTTGGTCCTTCACCAACGGAGTACATAATGAAACATTTAAAAAGCAGGGTGTTAACAAAGATTGAGCTTTATTCCCAATCAATACTTCATATGAAAACTTTAGCAGCTCATTTGACTAGTGATGAAGCTAAACAAATTGTCTTGAAACTAGCACGTGCCGAATATCTTTCCAACTGGTTTTCATATAAAAACGTAGAACCATTGGTCAAACGAGTAAATTTGGAAGAAAGAACAGCTTTGAAAAAGCAAGTTTTCGTCGAGAAAACTGTTGATAAAAAAGTAGCAGATTGGCCGTATCCGATACCGAAGCCTTTAAGTCTTGAAGATGAAAGAGCCAAATATTTATTAGATATAACTCACCAACCCCACGAATATTTAGCTGATTCCGATTATGATTGTGGTTTCACTATGAAACGGTGCATTAAAAAAAGGAAATTTCTATCATATCAAGCTATGAAGTGTGAAGTAGAGTGCATAGGAAGATCTCCATTAGACCAATTATTCAATCGCTACCGTTTCACAGGTTTTGAAGCTACATTTCGCGAGCTAAGTAAGAGATTGTTAGCCGAGGGTACCATCGAAGGAAGGTTAAACATGATGTTAGTCCTTGTTAGTAAAACTGGCGGTATTTCGGAGCAAGTTGAAAAGTTACTTAAGTTTTTAGTAGAGAAACATAAAAACGAAACAAATAAAGTTCGTGCGGCGGTAATACGGTCTCTTGCTAAACGGGAACGCGTGTGGTGTATTGGAGATCAAGCTTGGGAGTATTTGTTGGAATTTGGAAGAAATATAGGACTAGATGGTACAAACGATGAATTGGTTTGCCGCGAAGGCCTTCATGCTGTTATTATAAGGCACTTGTTAAAAGACATACCCATCCCACAAAATTTGCTAGAAGGATTTACTCGTAATTTTTCGACATTATTAGAATACAAATTAAATGTTGAAGAAAAAGCACTAATTGCGAAACGTTTACCGCCTCAACTTGTATCTTCTAACCCTACTGCGTTTTTGGATGTTCTTCGCGAATACAAAATGAGTATTAAGGAATTTCCAGAAGCCGTACCTATTCTTGTTGAAGCAGCAAACAAAGATATGGATTTAGTTCGTCGGTTATTTGATGCGAAAATGCTGCGACGTGAACTTTTTCATAAAACTTTTACTCTTAAACAGACTGATGCAATGTATTTAAATGCGCTACGTCACGATATAGAACCTCTCGAATGCGGTAAGAGTTTCGCATTGATGGTATCAAAAGAGCGTCCGAATCATGATAGATTTCTACAATCTTTAAGTTTATTTTTTAGTGAACCAGGAGGTTTAGCAGAACAGCATAGAATAGCTTTAGAAGACGCTTTAGAAAAAGAATCCAAACCGGAGTTCATACGGCCATTATGCATTTTAATGCCTAATGATTTGTTAGCAAAACGTATAGCTGATTTATCCTCTAAAGAAAAGAGACAAGATAAAGTACAAATAAAATTATTGACAGAATTTAAAGCTAATGCGCACAAAACCAGACCCTCTTTAGACATTGATGTTGTTGATTGGAAATTGGTAGGAGCTAAAGCTATTGCAAATAAAGTACTTGTTTGTAGAATTAAAGACCACGAAAAGTACTTGAATAAACTTTCGGAGTGGAAGCGAACCGGTAAGATTTCATTAAGACTGTCTTCCAATACTCCATTTGCCGTGGAAAATTTCCTACGTGTATGTTCATTAAGACCTTCAGCTGCCATCGATATAGGTTTTTCATTCTATCTCAAAAAGGAAAAAATTGATGATTCTTTATGGGCATCTATGAAGTCTCTCATTGAAAATACGAAAGATTTAGCAAAGAAACGTCCACTACTGAAGAAACTAAAGAATAATGATTCCGTCCCCAAAAATATAGAGACAGATTATTGGGTATTCGTATACAAGATTTTCCAAAAAATTGAAAAACGTAAGGCTATGCAAATGCTTTGCTATTTGGAAAATCTGCTGCCCCAAGTGGATAGAAAAGTAATGACTGATATTATAAAAGAATATATTGAAGTTGACTTGAGCGTCGCTAGATTTGTGAAAGATATCGAATTAAACAGAACTAGATGTTTATATTTTCGCATTATAGCTAAACATTTGCTGCTTTGTAAATCTGAAGAAGAACAGAAAAATTTACTCGAAAATGTATGCGATAAATTTTTCGATGCTTTGGAAGTTTTGTTTGAAACGGAAGAAAATAAAAGTGTCATTATAGAATGTTTAGATGAATTTGTCTTTAACTTGAAATATACCAAAGCTTTTACGGGAAATTACGTTTCATGCATGCCAGTATTTGAAAGAATACTGAAGAGGTTACACAAATTATTACCCATTGAAGAGAATTTTAAGACCTACGTAGCAATTCACTTGACTATGCTCTTTTATAAGAGCATAAAACAAGCGCCAAAACTGGAATCTAATGCATTCGAAGATCCAAAGAAATGCAGTGAAGCTATTGAAACGGTTGGTAAAATTTTTGGGAAATTAATCGGTAATGAAATCAAAGAATTAGTGTCTAGGTACTTCAGATCCATAGTGGACATGTACAAAAAGATTTTAAAGAGATATTTACGTAATTACTTTGAATTTAATGATGGAAGGAGTTTGTTTGTTACTCATGTAATAAAGGGTATTCTAGAAGTTTCTACGACCGAGGCGTTACTGTTGGCGGAACATATATTCCAGAAAGAGCAAAGATATAATATTTCTGAGCCACATCGCGCTGATATATTAAATGTTCTGAAAGAATCTAATGACGAGGTTAAATATTATCTGTACGAAGATGTCCTCAATCATTAGAAGAGCGGAAAGAATCTTTTTGTTGTCAGAATTAATGTTAAAGGCTTATAAGGTTTTAAGCGTTTAAGATATTAATTGTTACTACTAATTGTTAAAATATGAAATGTTATTTATATTCGATTTATTATCTTGTATCTCAATATTTTAGTTACATTTTGTAATTTAATAATTACCTATATGACTATTTTATAACATTGTTTTTTTTTTAAACTTATTTAACGAAGTGTTTTATAATCTCCAATAAAATTTATTTTAATACTACTTTCTTGTTTTATTCTGTTTGATTATGAAATGAAACAACTATTTTTTGTGCATGTTTTATTATAAATATAACTTAGTTAGACATAATATCAACAGTAATACATCGTAGCGCAAACAGCAATCACCTAAAATATTAATATACATTTAAACTACTTCTCCTTGTTCAACGCCTCTATGAACTCTTCTAACTTCTCTTGAACTTGTCTTACGCGTTCTGAAATAAAAAGTTTAAAATTGACGTAAAACAATAATTATTTGATGTTCTCTATGTAAGGCCAGATTTTATAAAGTGTTACGACAAGCAATTAAACGGGTGCGTAATGCGTGATTTGCTAGCAAATACCGAGTAAACGAGAAACCCAAATGAGCTGGTCATTTGGGTTTCTCATACCGAATTAAAATGTTGGGTACTCATAGTGTAAAAAGAATGGATATATGAAAATCTTTTATTTCATCCCTTCCTCGTCGCCACTGTTGATAGGGTGCGAATGATACAAAGGCTGGTTATGCACTGGCTTATTATCTATATTACATGGGTTTATATACAATCAAACATTATGCTAGTATATACATATAAACAACATTGTTAAGCTGGTATACACATATACAACATTTATGTTAAAAATAAAGTAAATACTTAAGTGTTTAGTGTATAACTTACTTAATTCTTCTGCGAGTTCTACTCTTCTACCGGATAGAAGGTTTTTCTTTAGATCTGGATCCGCTGCCATCTTAAAGAATAGGAAAAGATAATGATATGAGCGTTGATATTGAAACAAAACTAAAATAAAGAAAAAGGGTTAAAATAAAAAATGAATTATCTAACGTAATCTGTGTAATAAATGTGCGAGGGCGGTTTCATTGTTGTGAGGGCAACTGTTTGAGACAATATTGTACGTACTGGAAGTGCAGTAGTAGTAGATGGTCGGTGGAGGAAGAAGTTGGAAGGAGAAATGACTGTGGGAGTTAGTAGTAGTGGTGGTGTGAGGGTCAATTAGAGTTAGAAGTGGGGAGTTTTATATGTTAAACTTTCGCGATGTAATTTATTCATATTCGCTTTATAAACGGGTCTTATCGCGATAATCTAAATGTATCAAATCAGATTACAATTGTGTATTATAAATTTGGGCGTTGTAGTGGTCGGTGGAGATGAAAGTTTAGTGGTGGTGCATTAAAAGGTGAGTTTTGAGGTATCTAAGTCAATGAAGATGGGGATCAGTGAAGGTATGATTCAGGAATAGTTTTGAGGTGTGGAGGTTGATGGAGGTGTGCAGGTAAACGATCGGTACGGAACGATGTAATGATCGGTAGAGGTGGAGTGGTGTGGAGATCGGTGGAGGTAGAGTGGTGTAAAGGTCAGATGAAGAAGAGTGGTGGTGATGTCTGTGGAGGTAAAGTGATGTGGACATCAGTAGAAGTAGAATAGTGTGGCAATCGGTGGAGTAAGAGTGGTGAAGGGGTCGGTGGATTTGTTAGGGTCTATGGCGGAAGTGGATTAGGGACGGTGGGATAGTGATGTGGGATAGTGAAGTAGGTCGGTGGAGGTAGAGTGGTGTTTATGTGTAATTATTAACGTGGGAGAGCCATGCATTTTCACGAATGGGCCGACACCACCAGAGTGATACCACGGCCTCACAGAAAACCGGCGTAAAATAACGCTTGCGTCGTGTTTCGCCGTGTGAGTAAGGATACCCCGTAAAAGGCCGGCAACGCCTTTTGTGGCACCTCTGTTGCTGCAAATGTCCATGGGCGGCAGCATTCACTTTCCATCAGGTGATCTGTCAGCTCGTTTGCCCCCTATACCATAA
>DVXP01004007.1:0-10741 GCA_018235645.1 Junonia grisea
GCGAATTTTTGATTTGATGTTTAAATTTAATATTATTTCCCCACGTGTGGAATAACACGAAAATAATAAATAAACAACTATATCATATTCATATGAAATTAGTTTACGCGTGAATTACGTACACTGTATTAATACAGCGTTGCTAAGGAAGGGGTTATAATACAGATAAGCCAAACACGGAAGCCTTTCTAGGTGAGCTCTTGCACTTGTTCGGTTTTGTGTAACAAACGGGTAAACGTGCCAACTTGTTTTCTTTGTTTGGTAGACCGCGCTCTGCACTGATCTGCAGTTTAACATTGGCTTTGACATTGACTCCAATTGCATTATTTAAATCGCTTAATAAACACAAATTAATAACTACGTAATGACGTAACATGAATATTATAAAATATTGATCAATAATTAGGTATCTAATATTAAAATATCTGTATTCATGATGTGATTTTAGAAAGCAAATCTCTATACTATCTGACTCCATATTCTGCAAAAGAAGGGTTCTTTTATATATTTAATATTTAGGAATCCGAGTAATATGAATTCAACTGACAATGAGTTTATTACTTATTTCTTGAACAAAACATGACGTTCATGTACATATTATTAGGTATCCCTCTAACCAACAGCAGAGAGACGTGTCTCGGCGGTCGATCACACGTAGCAAGTCACTTTCCACCCGCCGTGTGATATCGCCTGCTGGCGTGCACGTGTCTCTATTTACACGAACAGCTCGCCAAACCAACAATATTCACTGCAAATACCGAGAACTCTCGACATTAGTAGAATTATTGTTGTTTTACTTTAATATTTCATATGTAGAACTCGGCGATGTTGGCATACTTTCAGCACAATAAAAACAATAAACGTTATTTAACTTTAATATCTTGTAATACGTACTTATGATTTCATGAATGTCATTATCGTTACACCAACGTAAATACCTATTTTTCTTGCATCCGTATTCATACGACGATTTTAATGAAAAAAAAAGAAAGTTTCGCAACTTGTCATTACACCTCCTTCGCCGGTCGAGCTGGTTATAAAATGTTAAAAAAGTGAAACAATGAAGCAGATAACCGTAACGTAACAGTAAAATCGAGTTGAACAAAAATAAATGGGCAAAGACAGCGAGCGGCGCGCGCTGCGGCGCGGTCGCACGCTAACCCAATTCCTGCGCTATCAGCTTTCACGAGTTGCGTCACGCGACCAGCCTCGGAGATGCGAACTGTTGCTTATAATATTATGTAATTAACTACGGATTCCACCTACGAGAAACGCTCGCCAGTTCCGTTAGGACAATTAATCGAGATTAGAAAAAAGTTTCGATGTGACACTTCGAACGGGTCTTTATCTCTCAAATTAATCACAACATCCGTTAGATTTCGCCGAGATATGGGTTGGTCTTCGTCGATCAGCAAAAAGCCAAAAACCTTTACATTTACTTCAATTTGTATTTCAACATTTAAAGCTACTTCAAATGTTTTGCGTTTAACTACTTAAAATAACAGGATTTTTACCATAGAATTTGACATAAGTTTTAATTCCGTTATAACAAATAATTTTCCCAATATTGATAGTTATTATCCGCAAAAGAGCGTGAATAACAATATTTAGCGTATCGCTTTCCGCGACTCGTTTTCTAGGTCAAGATAAGCCGTCATTATGAAGTCAAAACGAGCTCATACTTGCCAAGCGGTTGAAATATAAAGACATTTTCACATCTGTAGACATTGACCACAACAAGCGGAAATATTTGGGAAAGTCGTTACGAATAGGAATTACTAATTATAATCGTCACTGTGGACGTGTCTAGCAGTGTAATCTGAATACAGCAATACAATAATAAAGACTTGCTCGACCCGGCAGTATCCTCCTACGTACTCCCACAGAAAATTCCTGTTAATTAGCTATTATAGAAATATTAACATTTTGTAAAGAAGGAACTTTCTTTATTTCTTTTTGAGCTGTACGCATTTGTGTCTTCTGGTGCTGTCAATATCCATAGGCGGTGGTAGTTACACAATATCAGCTGGAATGACCTTGAAACGTATGCTTGACAGTGGCTTTTATCTTTCTTCTTCTTTTGGTACTTGCCATAGGACTAATGTATTGCACAATGTGTAAGTGAAGAAGCAAGTTATTAGAATAAGAAACTGAAAATTAGGATACTTTTTTACTTGTTAGTCTTTTTTGTAATTCTTGTATTAGTTATTACCTACCTGGTACCTATTAGTTTTGAATACGTGTACACACATAACATACTACTTATTTATAACTATATAATTCAAATGATAAGTGGGTATAACGAATTCTAAATATTGTCATATCAAAACATATTGTCAAGTGACGTCAGCATATTAATGAGTATAAATTATAAAGCTAACAAAATAATTCAACGGGTCATTTATCAGTGTCCTGAAATCTTGAAATAATGAACTATTTCAGACAAAAGTCATTAATCCAAGTCTGATTTAATTTAGATCTACTTTTTCTTCACGACATAATTGGACTGTCATCCATTTTATTTAAGACTACGAGTAGCAACATTTCATTTAAGTATATTAACTTTGCCTACACTTAGGCAAGAATTTTTTTATTTACTAGTTCATAATTATTTTCATAATTCAGCTAAATCACCCAACTTTTTTAAATAATATATTTACAGTGTTACCAAAGTATGTAATCGATAATAAACATCCATTGAAACGGATCCTTGGGTTTAAAATAGTACCGGGACATTTTAACTACTACATTATTAACTCTACAAATAATATTCTCATAATAAATTGGTAGTAAGTACCTGAGATTAGCACAATCATACAAACTCTTCTACTTGTTATGTAGGCAGAGATGAACATGTTTATTCTCAATATTGACAAATTGTTTACGTCAATAAATATACCACATTAAAAATTGAAGAAATTACGTTGCAGTATATTAGCTGCTATTCATAACAAACAATAAAGAGTGTATTTCTTCATCGTCTATTCCTTGCAAGTAAATAACATAATTAAGTTGTTTTGATAGAGAAATCTTACTTTACGTGAATAAATATTATAAATAGTTACCTATAAGACGTGATTAATTTATTTACCTACTATTTATTTCAGTCTATTCATCTAGACTAATTAGTGATAGAATTATATTCAGTGCCGTCGTTAGGGTCACTGGCACCCCGGGCAAAACTTCTGTGTAACACCCTCTTAACCTTCCGGTTCCTATCTTCAAACTACCAAATTAGTTTAAAAAAAACGTCACCTTCCGTAGCCTATCTTGAAACTGCCCTCTGCGCCCCCAATATTTCGGCGCCGGTACTGATTATATTTTATAATTGGATATTAAGGAATCTATTTTCATTTTATCTTCCCATCTTAGATATGAAAGAAGTAAACCTGCAAGGCTCACATCTCTGGTATCAACTAACTCTATCAGCTAATCTTTGGGGTTGTGCACACAGGAAGCTGTTTTTTATATATGAAACTAGACATAATATTTAAACCTTCGGTACACGCTACGAATTTCGAATGTGAGAGACAACACTATAAAATCTTTATAATAATATCTAATAAATATTGCCTAAATTATGTAGGGATAATACACCATTCTAATGGAAGTTTTTAAATCGGTCCAGCGGGTTTTAAGATTATTCGTTACATTCATACATATGTACATACATACATACAAATATTTCCTCTTTATAATTATAGTGTATATAGATATAAATATTCTAATAGCGAATAGATGATAATAATCAATTTTCTATTCATGCAACTTCCGCACTTCGAAGTTTTTTGCTTAGCCAGTTGTCACGTAATAGACGCCTAGTCACGATTTTCTCGTCCGTACCTAAATTTTTACGATTACTCGCTGTTACCGACGTATAAGTGCATGCTTTTTAGAAAATTGCTTAGAAATACAAAACAAAAACATACTTCTCACGTGTTCGAGACAATGCCTCGGAAAGTTATGTGAGCGGTTTGAGGGGAAAAGTCGAGCGAGTCCGGAGCGTCACGATTAACTATATCTACGAGTAGATCTGAACTTTACAAGAGCTAAATAGTTAGATCCGTAGTTCCGGAGGCTAATTGTGGAACATTATTGCTGTTTTACTTCTGCTTTTGTTCTAATATGAGAAGCTTGTTTGATGTTTTCGATAGCTACTTGTTCGACGATGTTGTTGATGTGTTTAGATGATTTGTTTCGAATTTCGAAATTCGAGGAAAGACAAAGAAATTTAATGTCGAGGATTTTGATGATTATTAATTTTAACTACGCCCTTATTTTCATAATTGTCCAACAGTCCGGTCATTTGGTAATTTTTCTAAATAGTTTTTCGGAAATTTTGAATTATATTACTTATAGCAAATTTTATCCAATTTAGTTTAGTACCTACATAAATATTTGTATCGTAAAATGCGTAAAAAACATTATATTATCAAAAAACTGATTTTGAGCACCATTTTTCCAAAATGACGTCAAAATCTAGAAAACTTTCGGGCAACCTGCCAAGTTGGTAATCCTTGTTTTAAGCACCAGTGACTAAGCTAGACTATAAAATGAAAAAAAAATGAAACCGACTTCAAAAATAAACTGGAAAGGAAAAAATAATTTTCTCTAAAACATTTTGATGGGGGTGCCAAGCAGGCAAAATATATTAAATCTGTGCCTAGTAGGTTAACGAACTGGCACCGACTTCAAAATGTTGGAGAGAAAAAAAATATTTTTCGAAAAAGTTATTATTTTGAACACTAACACATTTTTAACACTTTTAAGTTACAATTGATGATTAATTAGAAAAAATGAAATGTAAATGTGTAAATGAAGTAAAACTAAAAAAATTCTGGTAACCATTTCTGGTCTTCATCATCAGTTCCACTACGTCAAATGCTACTTTTTGTGGGCAAATGACCGAGGTCCGAGGTACTTACAATAGGTGTGCCTACATTTTTGAGGAGTTCCCTTGATTTCTCCAGGATCCCATTATCAGATCCTGATTTCCTTACAATGGGACCACATGACCACATACCCTTTCAAACAAAAATTAATTTTTTGTCTAATCTAAATAATCTAATTTTTACTTTTGTACAAATTAAATTTGAACGTTGTAGACGAGCATGGAAACAGAACCATTGAAGAGTTTGTACCGTGCTGTCCTCACAACAGCTTAACTAACACACAAAGAATAGCACATTCTGCTAGATATCTCCAGCGCATTATTGAGTGAAATACAAGCAGTATTTAACGTCGAACGCGATACAAGCGTGAAATTCCCGGGGAGAAATTACCTACTAAAGTTTTTGTTGCATGCAAATTGTAGAGTTTTATCATTTACTCTGAAGTGTAGCGATGTTAGCAAATAAGATATCCAATCTATATGATATTCGTTTTTTTCATTTTTTGATACATTGACCTATTTAGATAGAGATTATCACCTGACCCAATACATAGACATGAGATTTTATTGGAATTGGTTTTTAATGCTAAGCACATTTTTCTTATGTTCCTCTTCGAATCTTATGGGACCTTATCTTCATTAATCCCGGTAGTACCGTTTTAAGCTTATTACAATTGTATTGATAAAAAATCATTAAAAAAGGAAGTCATATCCTCCTATTCGATTTAGTTTATTTTTTTTCAGATTAATTAGGCAATTCAATAATATAATAAAACTTTAATATTTACAAACATTGAGTAATAGACAACAGTTATGAGCCTCAAATAAGGTTTCTTTAAGTGTTTAAATAAGTTTAGGAGGTATACATACTTCAGCCACATCTGCTACTTTTGTAGTCACATAGAAACCACATTATAATTTGATCAATTCCTCACTAAACAGAATGTTACCGAATGATTCTAAAGTGAATATGTTAAAAAAAGAGAAAGTAATTTATACACTCTCGCTCAACTTCTTAACATGCTAATAAATAATACATTTTTGAGTTATGTTTAATTCGGCAGTGCATACCATCAAGGTGATGAAAACTTAATGAATTTATAAGGTTAATAGCTAATTTTTTATAAATAGAGATATAATAAATAGAGATTCTAACCGTTTGCATTGCTCTACATTTGAAAGATGTAAACACAATTTATTGTAAAATGTTATGTTTATTTTGTTTTTGTGGTAACAGCATGTAAATGACAAATCAAATATTTATTTTGGTATAATCCGCGAAAACAAAATGAACTCTGTTATGGTGTATACACAAAAACTCAATGTACGTTTCACTCCGACACCCGAGCGTCCAAAAGAGATGTTGCCTCTACAATACTCACTTGCGAAGTCACCTGTAAATGTCCCACTGCTGGGCAAAAGCCTTCTCTCCAATTAAAAATAAGATTAAGAGTTTAAATACCTTAAACTTTGAATCAATAATTCTGTGGTACAACATCATATTTTTCAAACTTTTTGTTTTGTAGTATTCGTGGCCATACCGAACCCCATACCAGCACAGTTTTTCGAGTAAGCTCTCAGTTTCGGAGTAACATCGCAGCGACGATCATAGCGGGATTGGCGGCCACGCTCTCATGTTCTTCGGTCATTTTCGGCTCCTGTCGGTCTTTTCCGTACCCCTACTTCGGATGTGATTACGTGAGCCTTGCGAGAGCGAACGAGACCTCGACGCCCCTCCACCCGCTCAGGGCCACTCGTTCCGCGATCGGTCTATCTATACCAGTTTTCAGCTAGCCGTGCGTGAGAGTGTGTGTCTTTCGCTCAAATCGAATTGATACGACTTTTAATTCGTGCGTCTTTTACAAAAACTCTGCTATAATTTTGTGCAAAAATTGGACTTTACGCTCCGTTGCAACGTTATCGGTGCTGTGCGGGAGGTTATCGGTGTTGTGTTGGATTTGTGCATGTTTGTGACTACGCGACGTTGTCGCGTCGAGTCCGTCGTGGATCCTTCGTCTTCGCAAGGTAAATACAGAAACTCATTGGAAGAATTATTGCATACGTGGAAGAGTGATACGCGGAGTTTCAATCGTCTACATTATAACAAACTTACCAAAAAATATCCAAGTCTGGCCGACTCTACCTACTTGCCAATGAGCATTACACAGAATTTTTGTACCGTTATCTGGCTCCGTGTATTTGCCGACAATACACGATAAATTTTAATTGTGTTCTCAGTCGAAACGAATTTATTTTTCTTTTATAAAACTTACGTTTACTTTTAAGTTAACTAATTTAACGCGTCAGGAAATATCACATAAATTTCAATGTCTCTACTTATCTTAATAGAGCAATTGCTAATAAGGAATAGTGCAACTATATGACTATTGTTTTTCTTATTAGCTATTTTTCAAACACCTGTTTCTTTTAAAAGTTTTAAACAGTAATAAACCGGACAGTTACGTGAATCTTATTATGAGTGGATAATGATAATTTGTTTAGATATATGAATAATAGATTAATTAGTGAACCCATTTGACTTGGCAGTGCAAAACTGCTTTCCAGCAAGTCTGGATGGGCGTGGCAAGTGGCCAAGTGTTTCCAAGGCCCACGGGGACGGGTTTTTTAAATTGTCCACCAAGAGTGACCAATTTCGACATCGTTGACGTTCGTCGATTCATTTAAAAGTCATTTCACTAAAAACAAACTTGCTTTGTTCGATTTTATATCTCGTTTAGCTTATGTAGAGTTTAAAAAGGTTTTGAAAATTTAAACTATAACGAAATATTTTCGATGATCTTTAAAGGTCATCGAAACCGAACGTTCTATTACAAATAACTGCTGAACCTAATACAAAAACGGTTAAATCAAACACATAAGTGTTTGAAATAACTGTTTTTGTATGAGGTAACTCTACAATCGGAATAAAATACGATAAAATAATTGCGTTCAAATGAATAACATCAATCGAAAACAATCGATAAAACGTCTCTATGTCTATGTGTCGTGTTGCTTTCTCAACATTTCGTCTATTTTTAGCGGTGAAGAGGCGCGGGCGCGGGTCTGCAAGTAGGTCGCGATGTTTGCTCGTCCGCGACGCCGCGTACCTGCGCGTGCGACGACGACCGAACGACGATACTTTGCTTAACACTGAAGACTACAAACACTAATCAATAAATTACGCTAAATTAATAACAAGAGAAGATTTACGGTTGTAATAACGATAAAACTAGGCAATTAAGTGAAAGTTTTAGTCTCTACATCATCATTGAAAAACAGTAGAGTTTTGTGAAAATATTTGCGTGTAATTAACTGGTGTAAAGGACGAATTCCACGAAACTAAAAATAAAACGGGTTAACTCGACCCTAATGGCCGGAAGTTTTGTGATTCATTCGTACATTTCAATGTTTACACTTTGTCAGAATTAACTTTTTATGTTTATTTAATGCGTAAATCTTTATTTTTCTTTTTTATTTGTGTTAATATTCATTTCTCGAGAAGAATTTATATTTTAGTTATAAATTAAAAGATTTTGCATTAATGTTTACGTTTCACGTCGCCGTTTTCGGAACGTTACGAAACGGTCGCGTTCGATCTTTTTGACGCGAAACAATACGATCGCAACACAATGGTCGGGGTGAAGCCGTCGAACTATTCGATCGCAGGCGGGCTGGCGAAGAAAGGGCAACGGTAGTGAACGACCGAAATATTGCGTGAAAGATAATTTACCCCGCAGTTGAGCGATGTCGTCAGCTGATAGCCCGAGGTTAATGGCCTCGACTTTGTCTCGATGTCCGCGCACTTATCGTACTATGTTCGTACGTAATACATATGAGGTCGGGGGGTTATCGGGGCATTTCAAATTCGTTTCGTGTTTGTAATTAAATACATTCTAGCTTCAAACTAGGGCACATTTATGTTCGAATGGGCTTAACGCTCTCATATAGTCATGACTATATGCGGTTTGAATGACTATCATATTTCATTCAGTGCCTTATGCCTACTTTCGATTTTTCTCATTTACTTTTATGTATTCAGTAAAGCCATTCGTAATTTGTAAGTCTATTGCTACTTAGCATGTTTTTGTTTACCTTTTGATCATATTTACATACGAGTACTCACGGGTTAATAAATATCTTTAGTTTATTGCTCTTTGTAGTCTAAAAGGGGTAAAAGCGCTAAAAGACGTAGATTAGATTAAATAACAGTCCTGTTTAACACTTGTTTATGATGATTTAGTGGTCACATACAATTAAATGCAATTATTACGTAGATACCTATAAGCTACCTACTTAATACCTAATGACTCGCGTTCACATAATTACGCGACGTATGTGTGGTTTAATGCGTAATGTAATTAAAATCTAGATAATAATCTGCGGTTCTAGTACAGACAGCCAACCTTGAAACGAGCCGAGGTTATTTATAGAATATAAATCATATAATAAATATTCCGAGAATAAATAAAACAATCAGTATTACAGGGGTTTCGCTTGTAATTTGTTCGATTGTAATGGGAATGAAACGTGAGATATTTATAAAGCATTTTTATTTTAATTTAGATTTTAGATAGATGTTTACCGAGTGTCAAAGTAACTCCCATTGTTTTTTACTGACGATTTATGACCCTCGCACACGAGGAAAGGACAAGCGCGGACTTTTTCCCGTCACAAATAGAACGTTCCTTAGTCTTTAGAAATATTACAAATCGAGATTTGTTTGTTTCGCTTTCACCCCGTAACTACTGGCCCAAATGCCGTGAAATTTTGCAGACGTAATGTTAGGTGCCAAGAATAATTATTGTTATTCCCAAGGGACGCGGAGACAGAGCCTCGGGCAAAAGCTTGTTTTAAAAATTTTGGGCAGAAAAGTAAGGATTCTTTTAGTTTTCGCCAGCGGCACTCTGTCTCAGCGGACCCGCCGCAGGGCTCGGTGGTAATTGTCAAAGATTACCCCGCAATGAATCATTATTCAACGCCGACTGACACTCGCTTGATTTACGATCATTAATTCGTACTTCGCGATTTCTTTTATCGATAAAACTTATAGAGTGAAGCGAAAATTATTCTCAGTTATTATCTGATTTTGAAATCATGTTCATTTTAATTTTTTTGATAGCTCGGCTTATGTGACCTTAATGGCGTAGATCCAAATAAATTATTAAGATTTAATTTAATCAACAGTTTACCCAATAGACTAAACAATAACACTAAAGTATACTAGTACTAATTTACTTAACGTAAAAGGAACCGAATCGGGTAGAAATGCTTTCGATGTCTTACGACAAAATTACGTTAAAATCAGCGACAAAGGGCCTATTATGTGGAGAGTTTCAGAGTTTAGTTAGCAGAACCTCAAACGCGTTGCCAACCATTATTCCGTTCCGCTTGTATACGTGAGTTCTAATTGAAACGGAAATTAGGTTACGTATTACAAAGGAACTCGAAAGAGTGAACGATTGATTTTAACGATGGTTGAAAATTTTGATGCGTGATCAGCGTGGTGCCTTAAAAATGAGGAAAATTGATTGAAGGAAAACGAATTTGTCTAAGAGCCTCAAATTGGCATTTACTGTACTTCCTTGTTACGGGTTATGCCAAAAATGAAGTGTTTTTATGGAACAAAGAACTCTTTTCTTTTTAAATACAAAGTTTGACATTGGCTATTCAGTAATAAAGCCTAGTTAGTAATAGTATTTTTTTAAACTTTTCTTCATAATTTTCTGGGGATAACCCCCACAGTGGATATACTAAACATTAAACGTAATCAAGACCTTGCAAGTCGACAAGTTAATATTTATCCTTACAAAGTAAAAAGGCAAATACTTAAATTAAAATGTTATTATTAAT
>DVXP01004008.1:0-10741 GCA_018235645.1 Junonia grisea
GAATTATAGTGCTATGAATTGCGACACATATATCGTTTTTGAAAATATGTACCTACTTATATTTATATTGTATTTTAAGCAGCTTGCAGTATTAATTAACAATTATATTTTATCGAATTGTACATCTCAAAGAGCAAAGACCCCGCCCCGTGTCAGAAGAAGGTCACATTCGTGCATTTTTAGGGTTCAGTAGTCAAAACGGAACCCTTATAGTTTCGCCAGTCCGTCTATCCGTCTGTCTGTCAGCGACTTTGCTCCGATACTGTAAAGCTTAAATTTGGCAAGAGTATACATATGAATTACATCGAAAAAGTCGTACAATAAAATCCTTAAAAATAATTTTCCCTATGTGTAAAGTGAGACCAAAAATTTTTCTCATCTATTCTATGGTGTGAGGTATCGTTGGATAGGTATTTTAAAAATGTTATAGGTGTGGGAAAACCATTTTCCGACCGCGGAACCGTTTCCGAAATAATATTTCGCATTAAAGTGTCAATTTTTGTTAGAGTCAATTGTCCCCCGCCCACCTAAGTCACTGCGTCTAAAAATGCGAAAAAATTCATGACAGTACTACATATAATGAATTTAAAAGGAAAATTATCGCGTACCTGGGCTTTTATAGTTATCAAGTTATAGCTGACCAAAGTAAAAAGAAATATTTCGCCCAAACTTCATTGAAAATTGTTAGGATAAACTTGTTAGTTGTTAAGAAATAAGTTAATTTTATAGTAACAAATATCCGCATACTATGATAAATACTACGGAACCCTTCATGCGCGTGGCTCGTCACGTACTTGGTCAATTATTATGTTTTCCTTGATGCAATTTTTTGCATATTGCAATTTGCAAACATCCGATAGGTATTTTTGTATTTTTAAGGTTTATTTATATGCTTGAGATTAGAAATATTTATGCTGTTATTCGTTACTTATACTTACGGTATTTAGGCTTATTGGTAATCGATTTGTATTTTGTAGTTATGACGTGAAAACGGAACAAAAAAAAATAAGGCAAAGGTCTTGCGTTTACATTAGTAGGTAAGGGTTATGTTCACTATCTGTTGATATATCCGTTTGAATTGACAAAAATCATCTATTGCAAAATTACTAAACTCCAAGAACTATCAGGGTAGGTATAGCTATTGTTTTATTAAGTAATTTTATTCAAACTTGACATTGTTACAGAATAAGAACAATCGCTTTATGATTTTATCCTTTGCAACAAAAATTTAATCAAAATACCTACCTATTTAGAAAACTGTAATTTATTATATAAGTTTAAGTACCAAAATTCTTTGTATGTATACAATAAGTAGATACCTACATATTCCTAATGTAATTAGGTACTCGTCCGGCTAACACATCTGTGAATGATAACCTCATATCTTATACTCCTAATCAACTAACATCCCGTTCCCACTTGTCGTGTGTCGTACACGGATTTTAATCGTGTTCCAGTGGCAGAACATTTTGTATGGAGCTTTTCACACTTGACAGAACACGATTTTGTGTCGTCGCCGACAAGAAATGTCGGCTGTTTTGCGAGTCCTCTACGCCCACAAAAAAATCGTGTCGGGCTTCGCTCGCCTTTGACAATGTATGGCGCTGTTCCAACTTGTCGGATGTTGCGGCCGAAAAATATCTATGTATCGATATGATTTAACTAACAATGTTCTCAGAACTCTAAAAAATTATTTATTTCGATTAAACTACTTATAAAGTCTTCTATTTCTACATAGGTTAATACTAATATGATTTTGTATTGATTTATTAATTGATATAAAATTTTAATATTTAATATTTCGATAATTTAATAAATTAAAATGCATGCATCATAAACATTGAGAATCTCTATTACCTCACGTACGTAACATATTCACAAATTTCCCTTCAATGGCTACGTCACAGTCAGTCCGGTACTCAGTCAACACATACGGCAAATCGACTTTCCAACCAAACTTGCCTTCTGCGTCTTTTATTGCACAACCTTTTTTTCACACTAGTATTTTATTCGAATTTCTAAATACCTCTTGCTTGAATGACGTGTGGGAAGAGTAGAGGCAATTAGCGATTTAACGCGAATTCTTAACAGAATGGCTGAAGATTACATAAAACTATTTCCGTAGATTTGAAGTGTCACTTGGTAGTAGTGTTTTATGTCTACGTTGCTTCAGTTTTGTTTCACGATTTGTATACAATTTCAATTGGATTTTTAAACTATAACATTTGAAACACGAATAACATTGCAAACCTAGAAAATTTAACTTATCTGAAAATAAAAGTCTTACACTCTTTTGATTACATTGTGCTTAATTTAAGATATCGCTGCTAATAAATGAAAAGATCTCTCCACGTTTTGTAAAAACGATTTCACTATAATCCCTCATTTGTCCATACATTTCGCAGTGTATTCATGTAAAACTACAATACAATATTTTTTAAACAATTTTCAACTTAAAATAAATGATGATAAAGTTTAAATTTCTTTACCGCAGGCTGGTCAGCTGCTCGCACCTGCAGATATTGACAAATGGCTTTTACCTTTTCTTTCATTTATTTACGCTTTCTTTGATTTCGTCGTGTATAGCCATTCATGTGAACAACGTTTATATATATTTTATTGCTTTTTGTGATTTTACTAGTTTTTATGTAGTTGCAAGATGTCGTGTGCAACATCACAACAACGAAATTGATAGAACATTTTAAAATAAATCATAAGAGTAAAGAGCTAGGACATAAATACTTGTGTAATTTTAAAATGTTGTAATGCCTTGTACTGTCAGATTAACTGCCAACATAAAATTAAATAATGTACCAATAATTCACCTTTTTATTTTTTAGTCTCTGGATAAAACAATAACTTGTCATATACCTAATTTAAAACAGTACGATGCTAGAGAATTAAAAAAAAAAAGAAATTATGCGGCATATTTTTCATTACGGCCATCACTATTAACTGTGGGTATTAAAATTTCGTCTTTTAATTAACGCACATACGCGAGTGAAAACGCGGATTAGTTTATGACTTACGTATGCGTGTTACACATAGCTACGACGCGAATTGTAACAACTCGATACGTTCTGAATGTCCATCAGGAAGCAATATCGTTCACCGATTGCATCCCACTGCAAGCGATTACCGTAATACCGATTGCATAACTCGTTACGTCGAGTCAAAGTGATACTCTGATCGAGTCTTGCGAGTTTAGGCTCCACGCAAACGTTCGGTCTTCATATTCAGTTTCTTAATCAAATTTTCAGATTCTGAAAACCGAACGCTCCATTTAGGCTAAATGTTCGGGCGCCCGAACATTTTGTCCTTAACGTTTCCGTACGGAAAAACAACTTAAAAAGTGATTAACACGGTTCAACATACCGAAACCGAACCGAACCGAAACCGAATGTTTGCGTGGAGCCTTAACGATTTGAAATTTATGTACAGTTTACCTTTGGTGCGTGTAACCTACATTCTATATTCCAGTTTGGTATTGATTAACTTGTTTTGCTCTATTTGACATCTTTGGACGTCTGTACAAATAATTGCTTGACTTCATCATCGAAGTATCATTCGATTTTGTGCAATAATCGATTTTCTTCTCCTTTGTTGATAAGCATAACAAACCGTGACAGATAAATAATACTTAGTGAAACAGCGGATTGAGCTCTATCTTTTTATTTTATAGGAGAAGAGGCTTTGGCCCAATTGTAAGAAAATAAAAATATAATAGGGACTAATATAATTAAATATTATTTATAAATAAATTGTTAACTTGATATCAATGAAATTTTATTTATTTACAATTTATGCAAGCTAATGCGTGTGGTCTATGAAAACCAAAACTTGATAAAATATTAGTGCATAAAATGCTAAAATGATTCATGAATATTTATGATATTTATAGGATTAGTCAGATTATGTTGTTGTCCTCAATAATTGGTATGACGTAAAACTGTCAACATAACTGTATGCGGTTTATAATTTTGTGACATTCGATGCAAGTTTTGATATGCAAATGTAGACTGATGCGTATGCATAAAGCATGAGAACGTAAAATATTCGCATATGTTCGATACTCGTCTAGAAAATGTACTGTTTCGATTTAAAAACTATTTACGTTATTCGACAATATACCTTATAGACCAAAATTGGTGGTCATATTTGTGTCCCAATTTTTCTACAAATTCGTCTAATCATTTGTCAACTTAACATGTCATTTATAACTGTATTTTTCTGAATTTCCAGGTGGAGACAGGTCGGGAAGAACTGAAGAAGGAGCGGGAGATCATGCAGCTGGTGGCAGGACTGCAGCTCAATTCAGACGACGTTGAGCGCCGTGAAGTACCGCCTCATATGTTGCGCGCGCGGCATGGACCAAGGTACCTTGTCCATCCCTACTATTTTATACCTTTAAGCGAGCAATCCCTTTATATATTACAAATAAAATATATATCAGATTTGTATCTTACTTTGTATTCAGATAAGGTTATATTTTTTGTGTATGTTTGAAAATTTAAAACCCAGAAAGGTAGATGGTCGATACCTGCCCTACATTTAGTGGTTCTTCTTATTTGAGCTGGACCTGAAACTTAACTTATTAGAACAAAACTTTGTGTCCTATTTAAACAATAGGACAGGATGTTTCTGGACTTAAATGTTTGATCATGAAAAATAACAAGCTGAATCTTTGGATACATGTGTACACAATATTTTTCAGTAAGAGTAATTGTTACTTATCTCCTTAGAAACGACTGGATCGATTTTAGATGAAATTTTGAATGTAGGTTTCCTGGACGGTTTGAAAATACATACTAATAATAATACGCCGGTAGGTGGCGTGGCGCTTTTTTTTATTTTATTTTATAGAATAGGTGGCAAACGATCACCTGATGGTAAGTGAATACTGCCGCCCATGGACATTTGCAACACCAGAGAAGCTACAAAATGCGTTGCCGGCCTTTTAAATGGAAGTCTGCAATTCGTATCTGTCAGGAAATACAGCATGCGGCAACTCATTTCCCAATTTTGTGGTGGGGGGCAGAAAATTTCTGTTAAAACGCACAGTAGTACTCTGCCAACTGTCAGGTGGTGGCGGTGGTAAAGTTTTCGCGTAGATCAATGACGGAAAGAGGCAGCAGGGATCAGCCCGAACAGTTCCTCGGAGCACTCCCCATGATATAGGCGCTGATGTTGTAGTAGTAACGTATATAAATCCCTCTCATCGTTATTGATAACATTAACATTAACAACATACTATAAAATATATTTACCTAATACATAGGTACATACTACAAGTCTGCAACTGTAAAGTGTGAATAGACATGTGTCTACATATAAAATTTTGTTTTGAAAGATTAAACATGTATTATTTTCTTAGAGGAAAACCAAATTATGAAATAGTGCGTGCGTGCGTGCTTGTAGCGTGAACTGGTTTTTATTCACAGAAGGTAAAGATACGAGAGAAAAATTGCGTACAATTTACGTGTATGACTTTCATTATAAGTCACGCCTTAAAATTGAGAGAAATAGGTAACAAAAAGTGTGATTTATTTCTAGTAGATATTTTAACACAATTATTTGACAGTAAGAAATACTTATTCATTTCAAGGCGTAGAATCTAGACAGTGTCTGGGTTACAGACCTTTCTAAAGTCGTGCATGAGCTGTTTACTTATATTTTTTTTCAGAAGTTAACATATTGTGACAATGAACTTTAAAATTCTTTGTATATTTCAAACATACCTATTTCAATATACCTATGTTACATAAATTGTTTTTTGTATTTTATTTTTTTATACAAAACAAAAAGCTGTTGCTTTAATTTTTGGATGATATAAATAAATATACGTTATTTATCTTAATTATTTCTCTGTTTCAGATAACATTACGCCACTACAGCAGTGCCATTACAACCGCGAGTTTGAGAATAAACGAAATACAATAACGAGTATATCTCAACGAAATATGAAGCATGGATTATACCTAAAGATAACAAGCAATCGCACGGATGTAGAATACAGATTGCTAAATTGATTCCATGTCAATATAGTATTCATTTGCATCGATTTGTCACGACCATTCTCACGTTGAACGCAACATTCGAGAAGAAATTTCTAGCTTGTTATGAGCGATACATTACATAAATCATTTGATAAATCGCAACAGTAACGTCTTAACGAGATAGTAAGCGTTAATTATAAAACGCAACTTTTCACAAAAATATTTAGGCATGTAAAGGAAATTGTCGACAGATAATGTGAGGATTTCATTGTTAATATGAAAATTTTCCGCTGTTAATATCGTGATAAATAACGAATTAGCGTTAAATACTTCCTCTGATTTAGTTGGAATTGTCAGATTAACGTTCGTGTTAGTAACTTATAAATTGAGGAAAACGCGTTACGGTAACCCGATAGCTAATTGCTTCGAGATAAAAAAACACGCTTCTAGAAACATTTTCATATTTTGAGAGAGATCGGAGCGTTTCTTATTTAAGACGTCACTTGTTGTAAAGATTTAGAGAACCAGTCAATTAAAATAATGCATTAAATTTAAGCAAAAAGTAAAGTAGATTACTCTGAATGTAAAAGGTATTTCGTCATGAAATGCAAAATTAAGAAAAAGGTGAGATTTGTTTTATGTAAAAGTTGCAAAAATTAAACAACCGACTTTCATAGCTCAGAGTTCTTATATTAAATATTATTTCGTTTAAAATAAATTGCGTTAATTCTTTATCTAATGCCTAAATATCTGATTCTATATGAAGAATTAAAGTGCGAATTATATTATTTGCCATAATCAATTCAACGCTTTTTTAGGTTTTAATTTGACATACAGAATCGGTATTTTGGTGTAGATTTAGGTACTTAAATTCCTTTTAAGATGAATAAATAAAATACAACATTCTAAGAAAACAGATGTTATTATATAAATAAACTATTTTACTTCTCGTTTTGTTCAATTGAGGTCTGTAAACACATGTAATGTCGTCTCAAGGTGAACAACAATTTAAAGCCTAATTGTTCACTTAATTTGGTCCTACACTATCCGAGATAAGGACCTCATTGCAAATTCTGCATCGAATAGTAGATACGTAGGCCCTTACGTCTAATAGTTTGTATTAATACTGGCCAAAGATGACTCTACAATATATTCAAAAAGCAGTTTATAGAGTTATGTTTTGTCCTAAAATAGTACCTATATAGTTCCATTATAACTAACGTACCTATGCAAAATATTAAAGTACATAACTTAACCTCAAATTGTATGAATAAGTCGGCCTTTTGTACATGAGAATACTGTACAAAAATATAAACGATATATATGTAAGTGTAGATTAACTGTAATGTAACGAAATGTTAGTTCTCGAGGTTTTATGGTGCTGACAAACTTGAGTATTCTAACTATCAATAGCGAATTTTCACTTGAAACAAGCATGTGACCGTAATTGTGTACTCTATGGAGCATATTTATTGAAAAAAAAACCTGTAATGTCACGCTAAGTTACAATACATTTTTTAATCATGTACTACTTATAAGTGGACAATGATCGTAACTTTATAGGTGTAAGAACCACGCAATGTATAGTATCACGGCAGAATAGCTTTTGAACTATAACAGTGCTTGAATATTCGCTGGTATGATTACCTAATATCCTTATCGATTTTTAGCAGAATTGTTTGTTTATTTTAAAAGATTAAAACGACAAATTATTATTATTTTTTTGTTATACCTTTTCCTCCGGTTTGCCTGCACCTGTACCTACATTTTTTTTACAAAATTAAGACACGTAACTCGTATTTTGTCATTTGTAACTTGGCTTCGTTAATATATGATTTTTATGTTTGAAATCCAAGAATATAATATACCTATGTAAAATACACTTCTTTAATTGCATTTGTTATGTCTATTGCAATTCTAATACCTTATTTTACTTGATATTTATGTTTTAAGGGACAAATATTCACAGTGCAAGGAGCATGTAAATACATAAAAATCACAGCTAGAAAATATTCATAAATATTTAGGCTATGAGTGCCATTAATGTTATTTTGTTTTTTACTTTTTATATACATCGATTTTTATTCGAAATGTGTAGTACTTATTATATTTTAAGAATTATTATAGAATTGTTTGTATATAGGTGTAATGGTAAGAAGAATTTTCTAAGTCTATTTCAAAAATATTAAACAACGATTGTATTTCATTTAATTTCATTTTATACATGTAATATTTTAAAATATAGTTTGTAATTATTAAACAAATGTAAATCCATGAGTTTTATTTCAATTTGTTATTTTCTATTATCGCATCTTCAGCAAATAAGTGACGGGCAATTGTGACGCTGAAGAATGCAAGAATTAGGACCATCAATAGGTGCTGGCTTAAACATAACAACTACGTATTATTTCTAAACTAAAAGATTTTCAGTGCTGGTTAAGGGGTGATGTTATGATACAGGCAGGGGCGATGGCCTTGTATTAATTTTGGAAAATTACGGCTTCTAAAGATATTAGGGATGTCCAGTGTAAAAACAGCTTTGCGAATAAATCTTAACTTTATCTATTTATGTAATTTTTATTAGAATAATATTATTATAAATATATGATATGTGATAATGTTTAATAGAATCTATATTTGTCTGCTTATAATAATACTTTCTAAGTTCTAATTCGTTTATAGTAATTAAATACTAATAATAATAAATACATTTTGGAAATAGCTTCATAAGCTAAATTAACATTTTCGTGAGATTTCGGAATTTTAATTAACAATCTAATACTTAATGCATTTCTTAAAAATACTAAAAAGTTTTAAGTAAAATAATTTCAAAGAAATATACACTACCATGTTGCTCTAGGTCTTTATTCATAATATTCATATTATGAAATAAGCAATTTTTTTTTAATTTACTAAATATATAAATTATCATCCAAATCTATACTAATATTATAAAGAGGAAATATTTGTTTGTTTGTTTGTTTGAATTGAATAGGTTCCGAAACGACTTTACTGATTTGAAAAATTCTTACACTGTTGGGAAGCTACATTATATCTGGTGAACATAGGCTGTATTAAATTTTCAAAAAGTTAGTAATAGCCGTGCGAAACCGGAGCGGTCTGCTAGTATCTTTATAAATATATTCTCAATATTATTTTGAGTAACTCTAAAAGTGAATCGAATTGGATTCAATTTTAAAATGCGATAAGGCATCACGTCTTTTCGCATATATAGCTTTTGAGTTAAGAAAGGTCCTTGCTTTATATTAGATCTAGATGAACTGCTAAATTCTAAGGCATTTCATTTATTTCTAATATTAATTAAATCTCCAGAAAATTTGGTAAATGTCTTGTTCTATTTAAGTTTATTAGGTCATACTTTTTGTTTTTCAAACATTTAATTTCATATATGACTTGACTCTACATTTAGTGGGGCATTTAAAGTGGATACTTACTATTATATTATTATACTTAAAAATCTAAATTAATTTATGTAAATGTCTGTCCATAGTGTTTAAACTTCTACGTTTTTTACTGAACTGATGCGATTGAGTTGTGTTGAATTAATATTGTGTCACAATAATATGCAATTAGAGACTACTAGCGATACCTGGGCTAGCTCCTTGATAGGAGAAGAGGTATTTGCCTAGCAGCAACAAGAATACATTACTGCAGCGGCCGGCAAGAGGGGTATTGATGGACGAACGTGTGAATGTGGGCTGAGGCGAAGCCGAGTCACACATTCACACATCCATCAATGCTTGTTTGCGGCCAAGGCTTGTATAGTACTTTTCTCAAAAAATGCGCGGAAATGAAAATGTTGCGGAAAAGAAGATCGTTCCATTTTTAAATTACACGACAGATATGATTTTACATAGTAATTTATTTGGCCGCTAAACACGACAGATATGGATTTTCATACAAACATTGCCGCCCGCTGCTCAACCAGTACAGCAAGCTCGATTTATCTCGAAGAAGGTTGTCAAAATAATGCTCACATTTCCAAGCATGTTTGAGAAAACTTATATTTTCTAATTTTACTGATTTATATATCTTGTGTTAGTTTTATTAAGACAAATATAACTTTACCTGAAATGATAATTGCCTTTTCCGTCACTTGTGTTGTCATAATCCAATATCGTAGCTTCACTGTCTCCTTGTAACGGTGCACAATTACTTACTATTAATATAGTAGAAATTGTTAGCAAATACTGCAACAAAAAAAAAAAAATGTAATCGAAACAAAAATAACTTCATTTATCATTTTTATTTATATTTCATAACATTTTCATTCTTACCTTAACAGAAAATATTTTAAAACTAATCATGTTTTAGTCAAAACAACAAAAAGACAACTGAACTCGATGGAGTTTACATTCACAATGTAAACAATAATTCTTCAATCGTGAGATATATTTATAGTAACAAATTATTATGTAATCGTTAAATAAAATACCTATGTCTATGATTAAATTATAAAATATGTATATATAATTATACAATTAAAGTTCATTCGTGTACCAATATTATAAGGCCGTTTTATTTTTAAACGGTTTTATTTAGCTCACCCTGTTTGTTTTATTTATTATTAGTTCTTGGGTCAAATTTAGTAATTCGAATTTCACCCTCTTCCTGTCAACCGATTTATCTGAAATTTTGTGTACACTATGGATTTTGGTGACAATACAATTATGTTTATTCATTATCATTATAAATTCAAGATGGCCGCCGCTACAAAATGGCGG
>DVXP01004009.1:0-10739 GCA_018235645.1 Junonia grisea
CATGGAGCTTGTTGCAGCAAGCAAGCAAATAACGTTTTTGTTGAAGTACGGGACCAACAAAACTCGAACTGGAAACTTATCCAAGTTATTTCTACCCTTAGCTGTGAGGAAACACACTGCAAATCATTATGGTTACTCAGAACAGAAAACGATGTACTGTTTGTAAGAATAAAGTAATAAAAATTTTGCAGTATGTATCGTGTGAACATGAGAAATGCTTTACAAATTTCCATTCGTAATCTAATATTACGTGGTTTTTATTAGATGATCGCGTAATTGTTAATAACATACTAGTATATCAGTCATCGATTAAAATATTGTCGATAAAATATATAATATTCCATTTAATTTACTCATACAATTCTCATAGTTGTCAGACCGTTATTTGCCTACGGGGTCGATAGCGACCCCTTAAAAAAAAGGTACTTCCAATAACTGAAACGCGAAACAAAATTATATGGGTCTAATTATTTTCCATAAAGAACAACATATGCGAAAATTACGAAAATTGGAGACCTAAATGTTTCTGGGCATATATGGGTTAAGGCTTCTATCAAATGAAATAATCTGATATAATGATGGTATATTGCGGGCGATGCAAAAACCACATTCTTTTGAAACAAAGAACAAAAATTATTTATTAAAACATGTAAAAAGGAATAACAAACAAACCTTAGGTAACATGCAACGACAGCTGCATTAAATACAGTCAAATCCTGCAAATAACTGGAGCTAAATATATCAACTACATATGTATAAGTCGTGTTACCAGCCTTACTTGACCTTCAATACGCCAGTTACCGATTTGACCGTAGTGAGTATCATATTTAAGAACGTAATCAGATTTGCAGTTGCTATGGCAATTGCTCTTGAAATTTATTTCCTCAGGCCAAGTAATAAAGGTTCGGGTCAACAATATGAGTGCATTAAGCTTGGACGCACAGTCATCATCATTACCAGCAGTCGGTAGATCTCTCGTGTTTAATATAAGTGTTACATCCGTTAAACTATTTATTTTATTCGATTTGATATCATTATCCTATGTCTTGTCTATATAGTATAAAAAGAAAGTCGTGTTAGTTACTTCACTTATAACTCAAGAACGGCTGAACCGATTTAGCTGAAAATTGGCAGGGTGGTAGTTTAGAGCCAGGAGAAGGACATAGGATCATAGCAAAAAAGAATCAGACTTGGAATAACAAAACGCAAATGACAGCTATGAAATGACGTATGGATATGGATCCAATAAAAAAAAATCTGCTTATTTATTGCCATTAAGGCGGAACAAAGTTCGCCGGGTCATCTAGTTAAACATAAAACAAATGTAATTGTTATTAAATTATTTTCTTATGACTAAAGAGTTGTTATATAACTGCTCTACTTCTGTAACGCACCTGTGACGTTGGATGGTCATCTAGTGTGCATCTGAACAGATAGTTTCCAGGTGCACGCGGGACCCAAACAGCGATATAGGAGCCGTCGCGTTGGGCGTCAACGATGATTCGCTCAGCGGGTATGCGGCCGCCGGTTGCTAAGCCCTCTAAAACTGTACACGCGCCGCCCCACGCGCCGCTCGCGAAACGCAACTCCTCGAATGAATAGTTCTGATATGGCTGTCAAATTTTATATAAATTAATAAAAGTTTTTCACCTATTCAATAATTTTATTAGATAAGTAGTTTAAGTTATGCAGAGAATAAGGATTTCTTGGATAGTAATTAATAAAATAAACAATTTGTATTTACTAATATGTCTGGTATTATACCTTCATCATCGTAATGGCATGAAACCACATAGTGTCTCGCACGGTAGGCTGGTATGGCACATCAGAGAGGCTGCCACGACGTTCCGGCACGGCAGTTTGATTTGTTCGCAAAATACTGTCTTCTAACCTTTGTACAACCACCTACGAGAAGAACAAATCTAAAATATTATATGAGAAACTTATTGATTTTTGTATGCACAAAATGTCCGCGCAAGTGATCAATCAGAACATATTCTTACCTAAACTGTATTAAAAGATTAAAATTTCTTCCATTAATTTTATTCACTGAGCTTATTCAGTTCAATATTAAATACTTCCAAAGTATTATGTAAGGTGTTTCCACGTGTCGTTTGTCATACCTCAACTTTGAGTGCCGGCGAGCACACGACGTCCCCGTATTGGTCTCTGATGAGTATCGGCAGGCTGAGGCGCGCGGCGGGTCGCGCAGGCACCAGCGGCGCCTTCAGCTCGCAGCGCGAAGGCTCCACACGCGGGCCCGGCGCCAGCCACAGCGCTAGCCGCCCGCCTGCCGTACTCTCTGCACCCAACACGAAGTCCGACAGGAACTGCCGCTCAGTCGATATGCTTCTATTGGAACAGATCTTAAATGTATTTCAAACATAATTTTATATAGCTATTTCAATTTTAAGTTATTTAATTGCGATTAATTTATTACATCATATATGGTACTTTAACATTTAATTATACCTAAGTGTTATCAATATAGCCCAGTACAAAATATAACCCAGTTTTATCCTGACTAAAAACCATACCATAATATAATCATAAGATTAAGAGACCTATACAATATTGCATTATATTATACAAAAGTATATTTCGTGACGATGACACAATTAACATTTTAAAATAAATAAATACCTACTACATTACTACCAAGTTCAGCATTATCCTTTAATTCTATTAATTAAAATCCTGCGATATTTGTACAATTAAAAATAAAAGATTTGGATTTCAAGTGCATTTCATACAAACGGGGGTTTAGTATCTTTATTAGTAGCAAGTTACCTTTGACCTCTGTTCGACACAAAAAGCTCGAGGGACGTAAGTACCAATATTTTTTTCAAATATATCGAGATTCGCGATACAATTCTCGACAAGTGGGATGCATCTTATATAGATACCTATTGGCTCGCTGGAGGAAGTATCACGCACTCGGAGAAAATCGACATAAATTTTGCATTTGTAGAGTGCTGGAAACCTAATCTCCGTTTTATGTCCTTCAAATCTCCATCTCTCAGTATTTTTGAGCCGACTATACATTTGTGACTACTATGAAGTTGCGAAAATTTATGGGCGGTAGTATTCACCTAACATCAGATGACCCATCTGCTCGTTCAGTCGTGATTTCCACAAAAAGAAAGCTTTCAAGGAATAAGGAGCTCTTTTTAAAATGCTACCAATAACTAGTAAGATGATTTTGTTTAGGAATATTTATTCAACAATCAGTCCGAACAAAAAGCCTGTGGTTTCAAAATTTTTTTGAGGATAAATCTCAAGATATTTCTCTCCTGCATTCCCTTAGAAACAAGGAAAGACACTCCTAACACGAGGGCTATAAAAATGAGCCAGTACCACATATATATAATAAATAATAATAATTTTAAATTACAAAATATTAATGGACATTGTATAAAATATCGTTAAGGATATAACTTAAAAACCGTCCCTAAAATAAAAATAAATTGCAATGCAATTGAAAAATACGCGTTTATGTACGTATATACTGGTACCAGCATCTAGCCTACCCAGATCTTGTCATCGAAATAGGTACCTGGATATTTAACCAGATTATTTTACGCGATTATTCGTTTTTTTCCTTCATTAATATGATTGCTGATTATTATCAACGCGATTGTAACAAGTGATTTAAAATAATTATATAGTATACACAAATGGAATCCAAGTCCCGACGTACCGTTTATTATAATTACCATAATGTTCAATGGTAATTATAATAAGCAAATTGTAAGTGAGCGTGTCGATGGCTATTAGCAAATATCAGTGGAATGGTACTAATTAAATCTCATCATCGATATCGATAATAGAGGCGTGCTTTATTAAATGGCATCACTATCGTTAGAACCAGCATCTGTGAAGGCGGTAGCGATAGTGGACGGCCGGCTCTCAGTAGTAGTCAGTCTGTGCATGACGGTCGTAGCGCGCGGTTGGTCGCGCTCCAGCGCGGCAATATGTCGCGCCTCCCCGCGTTGTTTGCGCTTCAAGCGCTAATCGTCTTTGTGGTTGCCGAACATAACGGCGTGTGTAATCTATCATACTGCAAATGTATCCCGGCAAAACACCCTTTACGGACCAATATCAACTGCACCGTTCCTCACAACAAGGTACTCAATTCAATTCCAAACAAAGTGATCGTAGCATGTGGTACGTCACACATACTTCTGTCAGGCGTCGGCAACTCAAATAAAAAGTTTTGTTTCTTTTCCTTTCCATTTTCTAATTAAAAATGAATGAATAATATTAAAACAGTATTCATATAACATTGTTATTTAATCAAAATGTTTTGTAAAGCGTAATGTTGTTAAGTTTATCAAATAAAACTTTTACAAAGTTTTGTTGCCCGACAAAGACTTGTTATTACTAAACTTAATTATTATGCTAATGCACCTTAATTAAGTATTCCAGAAGCTAATAATTTATGGTTTTAAAACTAAGATAAAGTTCAGAAGTAATGATAAATCTCTATCTAAAAAAGAACTAATAATAAACATCATGGAAATAAAAAAGGACGAAGATAATAACTTCATCTTTCTAAGACTAAACAAAGACAAACTACCTGAAGTCGATCCCTTATTATGTGTGAGCCCTGTGAAGGACCTTATAAACGGGCCATAATTTCCTCTCGTAAGAGCGACAGTTCACGAACCCGACACCGAGACCTGAGCAACAAGTGGCACTGAACAAACGCACACGCGTACGCTGCGTACACTGTGCCCGCGTACTGCACACATGCACCGTGTTCATATTATCATCATGTTCTAATGCACAGCTGTCAATGTCTTTATTTCTTATTTAAGTTTTCAACTTAATAATCTATTTGTTTAGTGAATCATTATGAATTAACAATTACAAATAATCATTTAGTCATAAATTGTTTCAAAATATTGAGAACGATGATTTTGCTTCTATTTGGACAATTGAAAAACAATGATACGATAATGTTCTCTAATGACCTAATTAGGACTTCTAAGGACCACAGTAATGCAAATGCGCACAAATTGAGTGTTTATTTATTATTAAATTATTTGAATACTTGATGATACATTTTACCTTGGTTTGGCACGATCAAAATAATGGAGACAGATTAGAATCACTCGGTGATTCCAAACGCATAATTTCAAAGGGGTTATAACATTCACCGACATGGTCAAAACTATTTGCCCCAAATATTGTAGTGCTATTCATACTCGTACTGTCCGTTAGAATAGGACAACATGATTCGTTTAGTCGGACGACTGTGAATAGAGAGTACGGGCTATTTACGGCGCACACGCACTTGCAAATTTGACTATTCCAAAATTAAAAATACTCTTATATAAATGTAAAATAAGTTATTTTAGCATATCAAAAAATACTATGCAAATATATATCTTAAGGGGGTAAATATGCTAGGCGAACGGATTTAGTTACATATTTGTGAAGGTAACATGAATACGAAAAATACAAATATATTAAGAACACGTGACTGCCAAGATCAACCCGTTCATCCCGTTTCAGTCACTAGCAAAGTTTATATATATGTGTGTGTCAACGACCGTTTATATCTGATAGCCGACCAGCGAGTTTTTCGGGTAGTTTTATACAATCAAAATCCTGATATCCCAAACGTTATACACATATGCCACTTATTCACGGATATAAATAATAGACCGATTGTTCCTAAGAATAGAGACAAATTATTACAACAAGTAAATTTCCCAAGTTCAATGAACTGAAATGAAAAATGAGTACAATAAAACTCCTAAGAAGTGTTTTTCATACAAGCTAATAAAATGATAACATTTATGAACAGGTGTAACGTAACTTTGTTGGTTGAATTTTGAACATAGAGCTTCAGTTTTTTTACTATTTCCCGGCAGAACTATTATTTAACAAGAAACTAAGGTGAAATAATACTCTGTATGTCGTTAAATACATAAGTACAAGAATGGCGTACAATATGTAGATATCACATACCCGTAAGCAACACTTTTTAAAATACTCGGGTAGATTTACGATAAAATAAAACCAATAAAATCTTAGTTCTAATGTAAAGAATTAATTTATAATAAAATGAGCTAACTGACGATTACAGTTAAAATTATACCCTGAACTAAGTATTGATTAAATAATAGATAAATCCGGCAATGTTTGAAAACCCTTGCAAATCATCCATTCATCTATGTGATCACTACTTATTAACAAATTAATAGTATAAATTATGTAATTTAGTCAATCTAGCATGGCCGTCAGTGCTCACACCTTGCATAGACACTGAATCGTAGGTAGCTCATATTTCATTACACGTACTAAAACGTAATTTAAAGAGCAGCTCTGGCCAATGTGCTGGATTGTATTATATATTTTATTTTCTTTTCTGTTTCTGAGATTAGCGCGCGCAAACACACAGACAAACAGAGAAAAATTTTAAAAAACCATAGTTTCGGCTTCGGTAACATACATACAACGCGTTTCACTTGGTTTTTTCGAAAAATATTCAATGTACAGAATCGACTTTTCTACGATTTTATTTATTAAAGAAATTAAAATGACTATGATAATGATATACGTATTTAGCAAATAGTGTCAATTATTTTTTATTATTCTTTTTCTTACTCTTTATCGCATTAAATGGCTCTACCGCTAATATGCGCCAGAAAGATATTAGCGAGGAGTAAGCCTCGACCGATCACTTTATCTTAATAGTGAAATTAACACAATTTTGCTCTGTTAGGTTCTTTGAATGGTTCTAGTGTTGCGAATATTTTTTTTAAAAGACTATGATTTCTAGTGCTACTAAAATTCGGTCTTATACTGAATCTTACTTCTTAACAAATAATATACTCAACATCCAGATTCATACATAAATAGTTTAATTGCGACGATTATAAACAAATTTTCGTAATCATTTTAATTTGAGATGTATACAAAATAGATACGAGCGCATCGTACACGCACGCCGGGCAGCAGACCGCGCCCGCGGGAGCAACGAACAAACCATAAAAAACCGTAATGAGAGATCACTTCCTGCGCCCGCGACGATACAAAGCTGACTACGATACCTTAATTTACGCGGCAACAAAGTGCGTGATTCATTCGAATGTTAGGAAGATTTCGTAGCAACTAGGTCAAACCATATTTTGTCAAATATGAGAGTTATTGATCAACTTCTATTTGTATTCCTTAATTTGAACAAATCATACACATGATAGAGAGTAGAGACATTGAGTGCATATGTTTATAAATTAATACAAAGTATTCTTTATGTAAAGCATTTAACGTCTCTTTCTTAAATTCATGACTTTTTAAAATTTTTGCTATATAGAGTAATACACTGGTCATTGTGTGAAACTAACATCAAATAATATTATTATTTATATTGGAAAGCTTACAATAATACTAAAATGTCGAATATTGTGAAATGCAAATTATAAAATTTTAATTGATGTTGCAACAAACATTGGAACTTATAATTACGTCAGGATAATTTCGTTAGCAAAACAATTATTTAACACAATTACAACTTCAGTGATTCAACGATTTAATTCAATATTTTTAATGTACGTAAACAGAATATTTAACCATTTTAAAAATATTTAACTTAACTTCTTGTAATTGGTGATAGACAATTCCGAACGCTAAAATATTTCATATTCGGTTAAAAAGCTACCACTATTTATACTACTAAACCTCCATGAGGATGTTAAGATACATAAGAATAACCTACGAAGTAGTGATTAAAAATTACAAAATCTTTAATTAATACCGCCGATACGCGGCCCACTTTAACCAGTGACCCATATTTTGTAAACAGTTTTGAAAGTCGGAAAAGATGGAGTATTCAACAATTTAATCCGCTATTTATAAAAAAAAGAATTTGGCTGCTCATAATCCCACGTAATAAGGATAATCGAATAAATTGAACATTACTCAATGTCTCATTCGTCATTTATATTTACTTAGAAATGTTTTAAAAATAAAATATTTAGCATGAATCTCTGACAAAGCCCAGTGTATTATCGAGACTATTAAACGACAAATGCTCAATGAGAACAAGTCGGTTATTCAGAAGGGGAACTGTGTCAAAGTCAACTTATCCAATCCGCCCAGGAGTACGAACGGAAGATTCTGTCTTGCTGTCTAGAGTCTAGACCTAACACTAACCGATTACCACCTGTTCCGTTCATTTTCAAATCGCAATGTTTTATCGACGATATCTAAGGCCAATTCAAAACCGGATCAACGGCAAGCCCAAAATTTCGTGAAGGTAAATGAAGTAAAAGATAAAAACAATGCGTGAGTAATAATAAAGATAACATTAAAACACTAGATACCATACTGTATTTTCCCTTGAAAAAACTGTGTTTTCTGGTATATGTATACAACAAGTGATTTAGAAAATCAAATTGATAGGTTATACTCTCTTTTTGATAATTTATGTTTTCTTAAAAATTACTATATTTTCGTCCCTGGTGTGATTGGAAGATGAAATTTTCCATGTTACAATTATTATTATTGCGCACAGATTTAACAACGTTACTTATAATTATAGTGAATATTGTAACATTGAGACATCGGAACACGTCTCGTCCTCGACAATTGGTTTACACTCGGCACGGCATTATCTCATAACAAGCGAGTCATTTACGAGGTAATGTAACGTCGCACCGAGTCACTCCGACCGGCTTGGCAACTGACCGACTCATACCACGATAATATAACGAAATCTTAAATATCCATTAAGAATTACTATTACAGTATTAAACATTTCTTAAAGAAAATGCTCTTTGAACTATGTATAAACAATAATAAAATAGATGTTGGGACGGATCACGCCCATGTATTGTTTAGACTGAATTATGTCTCGTTCCATGCAAAAATCTCCGGGCATTGTATTCGCCGATCCTTCCGTAACCTCTTTCAAATGGCAGCTCTTATAACAAGTAAATCAAGGTTCCTTACGGAAATAATAATGTATTGTGATTATTAAAAAGTTATTTCGTAATTAAAGGCTAAGAAGATCTTGTTATAGATTATAACGTTCGTTTGAAAATAATTCTTATCAAAGTGGTCAGTGTATGCAAAAATAGAGCGCATTTTATTAATAAATCGGCCAAGTTCTTATCGATGATCCGATCCGCATTTAGGGTTCCGTAATTATCCGTCATATGCATATCCACACGCGAACCTTCATAACCATGCTATTCTTAAAATTAATCTATTTCTTAACATAAATCATGTGTAACTTAGGAACTTTCTACGATATTTTCTTTTTAATTTAATCGATTATTACTGGTTAAGTATTAAGGTTTCCTTAGCTACGATAGTTTTCCTGCTCAAGTGAATTTATCACATATTTTGAGGCAGTTTATTCGTAGTTGCTACAGGCGGGAGGACTAAACTTTAAGATAGTTTAGCACTATAAAGCTCAATATCTCAGAGATAGTTTCTCACGCGTAAAACTTTCCCACATCAACAATGTTTTTAAACTACCTATATATTGATACCTTACACTATGAGAGAAAAAACATGGGCGGAAATATAGATTTTGTAGGACTTCGTCAGCGTCATTTGTGACTACAATTTACTACAATTAAGGTTCTTTGGGTTGACGGACGGACAGACGAAGATTTTAACCGACTTAAAAAAGGGGGACTTTCGACATACCTACATATGTACGATTATTTTTCTTACGTCAGTCGTAAGCCAACTTAAATGACTTTTGTCGTGTCCCTAAGGTGATCCCGCAACTTTAAAAAAATAGACAAATTTTGACAAAATGGATTCAGTAATTCTGTAGAGAATCAATAATAATCATACATATATTTGCAAACGTTGTTGTCAACGTCCAGAGAGTCAATATCGATTGAACTCGGTTATATTTTTCTGTTAAAATGTCATTATAAATTCCATCGTTTATATTATAAACCTTAGATATTATTGCAACTTCGTAATAATTCAACGAATTAAAGATAAACCCAACAGGCCAACAGTATTACACTGGCAACTCGACGATAACGGGTTTAAAACCCGCCTATAAAGGATGCGGCTGTCATCAGAGGGAAAGTTTATATTATATATTTTTTTAATTTAAAAAAAGTTGTTATAAATAAATAACAATTAATTTCTATATAATTTTACAAATAAATTATTTCAAACGCCAGCGACATTTTTTAACTTTTGTAACGCTACTTGCTTGATGAAATGAAATAATCATACTTACGTTGGTAGATAATAATAATTATTATATAAATTACTAAAAAATAATATTAAATTGCAATAAATATATCATTGTCCTATAAATAGAGTAAATGAACATTATTATTTTATTTGTATATAAAGTGGTAAAAAAAAAATAAGGCAACATAGACTACATTCCCAATTACAAGCTTATTTCAAAAAGGAGGACGTTTTTAATACGATGTGTTTTTAGCAGTCTAAAAGGTAGGTACCAGTCTAATAGGTATACTTTCAGTTATAAGTTATAAGCTAACAAAATTTAACAAAAAACATTCTATCTGAAAGTATATACTTTTAAACTGGTACTATAGATTCTTTATCATTATAGATTCAGTAATCTATACTAATATTATAAAGAGGAAATATTTGTTTGTTTGTATTGAATAGACTCCAAAACTACTTGACCGATTTGAAAAATTGCTGTTGGGAAGCTACGCTATCTCCAGTGAACATAGGCTATATTAAATCTTCAAAAAGTTGGGGATTACCGTGCGACG
>DVXP01004010.1:0-10739 GCA_018235645.1 Junonia grisea
ATAAGAAATACGTCTTTTATTTTTGTCGTGTTTATTCATCTGTAACGGTACCAAAATATTATTGCGAATGAATTAAGATTTAAACTGGCAGTGTTAGTGATGGAAATAAAGAATCGAGTAAAATGTTAATCATACCAAAACAATAATCCCAAAAAAAAATCTTTAAAAATAATCTAAAGATCATTTTACCATAATAATCTGTTTGCTAATTTAGATATTTTTTTTTCTATTTGTTAACGATTGACTGGTGTTCTCCGTGGAATCGGGCGCCGATGACCGCATTCTTAGCCACCGACATGCGCAGAATCTGGAGCGCGCGTCCGTTAAACAACTAGTGTCGTGATATTATATATCTACTGCTTCCTGATACCCTAGTACCATAGCCAAGATAGCTACAGCTTCTCAAGTACAAATTTAACATTTAATTTAACATTAAATTGAACAAAAAGGAATTTCGATAAAAAAACCTACATTCCTTTTTATATTTATTTACTTTAATTCGATTTCGAAAACATACAAATATTATAACAATCGACTAGGCTGTACTTACTATGTTTTAATTATTTATATTATTTGCTGATAAAAATACTTATTATCAATTGTACCATGATAATTAAAAATGTTAATGCTATTTATATTTTAACACCTATAAGGTAAAGCTGTAGTAACAAAGTTCATCGGGCTATTCAAATTGTGACTTTTACACATTTACTTTGAATATTTTTGAATTTCATAAATGAAAATTATTTAGGTATTTTGTTTGACAGCGACCCATTCAAAAACAATTAATAACCTTACTGAGTATAATTAATTATTTACGTCTTTTGTCATATATTATGTAAACATACAAAAAAAAACGTAAAATTAATCTTAGGAATACATATTAATATTATAATATACTAAAACAGTTATAGGTACGTTTTTAAAACAAAACAATGAGATGCTAATCATTAATCAATTAAAACTAATGAACGTACGAATATGTAAGTAGGTACTTAATAATTCATTACATCTATCTCTATTTATAATATTTATGCATTGTATCCAAAAGTTATGCATAAGCGATCCAATAATACACTCTCAGCAAATTGTCAGTCAAAAGGGGAATTAATTAACAATATTCTGTATCCGATGATGCGGTCCGCATTATATTGAAACATTTGTACCGAGGGGTCGATGATCCGCCGCGCAGAGTATTATGCGATTAAAAACAATTAGGTATTGTTGGCGAAGTAAACGATAAAATAATAAAGCGTTTTATTATTAATAAAGAATTTATGTTTAGATTCTTTATACAATTGCGGTATAATGGACGTTTTTGTGGCTGACGTTTAAAAATATTAACCGATACATTACTAGCGAGTGTTTTACCTAAACTAACCGTTTTTTTCTGGAATTAGAGTATATTTACAATGACGAGTAAAATGACGCTTGCGTCGTGTTTCGGCGCGTGAATGAGGGTACCGCAGGCCCAATTCCCCACACCTTCCCTGTTAATTCCCCATCCATTCCCCTTCCATGGCCCCTAAAAGCCGGCAACGCATTTTGTAGCTCCTTTGGTGTTGCAAATGTCCATGGGCGACAGCATTCACTTACCATCAGGTGATCTGTCAGCTCGTTTGCGGCCCTATTCCATAAAAAAAATACACAGATCATTTTACTTTCTTCTTTTCATATAAAAGTTAATTACTACTTGAGACTTTACCGCTAATAACTGAATAAAACACTCAGGACATTATCTTTGGATTTTTTTTTAATTTTATTTATGATATTAATAAGAATAACAATAGAAACATATATGTTCTATCTTTCAAAAAAAAAGATAATTATTTTTTCTCTTTTAAGATTTGTTAAGACTACTTTATTTTTTTTCTTATGTTTATTACCTATTTCTTTAATTTGTATACGTGTACATGTTCCCGAATAAAAGTTATTCTATTCTATTCTAAAATATTTTAGAATTGAAGGTTTCAAGTATGAAAATTAATTTCTTAATATAAATTTTTACTTACTTTGTAAGTTGAGCAATAGCACTTTTACGCATCAGAACCGCATTGATGATGTTAACAGCTGTCGCCCCTCTACCGAGCGAGGCACGCGCCACCTGCCATTCGAACCCTGGCTCCGGGTTGATAAGCATATCTCCGGTATCTAAGAAAAAAACAAAGGTCAAGACGTTCCAAGAAAATAGACGAGACTTCAACACATTTCTTAGAAAACGTGACTAGATAATATATCGCTGCGTTGGAGGGAACACGTTTATATAAATAAAGGTTTTAGTTTATAATTGAAATTGAGAACGAAAATAGAAATGTTTAAAATAAATCCGTTCGATTCAATATAATTATATTCACAGCATGAATGGTAGCATAATTTTAGAACCGAACACAAAGTTGTCGTAATTTAGCGAGCTACCGAGTTTCGGTTAAAACTTGTACTGCCGTCAAAGCGTCGATTAACAAAACAATTTCCGAACCGCGTCTAACCAAGAGAATTCACCCGCATCGAAGATATTGAGGGGAAAACTCAAAAAAAGAAGAAGCAAAGATAAAAATTCCTCTAAAACTTTGGGAAAAAATGATTCTCTTTGACGTCGAGTGAAAAAACGGTGAAGTGAGTACAGAATCAAAAGGATTCCTTGTTGAAAGAACTGAGATAACTGAAAACATCGACGACACAAGGGAGCGAGATGAGAAAACTTCGTGGGACAATTTAATAACGGAGCTCGGACGCGAACGGCTTGTCAACCGGGAAATACCGCGATCACAATCAGTGGATCCGCAAGAACTAACAGTATCTGACACAAAGTGAAAAAATTGGGGCACCCTACACCTGGTAATTCGTGTAAGTTGAAATAAGTGAGTATTGTATGATACATGGTTGTTGAATGCGAGGTTTATTTCGTTTTGACTTAAAATTGAAGATTTTCACGATATTTTTTATTAAAAGTAGTAAGTAAAGTAACAGCCTATACATATCCCACTGCTGGGCATAGGACCCTTCTCCTATTAGGGAGAAGGTATGGAGCTTAATCCACCACGCTGCTCCATTGCGGGTTGGTGAATATACATGTGCCAGAATTTCTTCCGGCACATGCAGGTTTCCTCACGATGTTTTCCTTCACCACCGAGCTCGAGATGAACTTGAACACATTTTGGCACTTGAAAATCCAGCGATGCTAGCCAGGGTTATAACCCGTGACCTTTGGTTAAGATCCACGTGTTCGCACCACTAGGCCATTTCGCCATATTGTTTATTATACGTGTAAAAATAAAATATGAAATTAGAAATTTACAAACTTACTGAAACTAGGTTCTTCCAAGAAATTTTAATAAGTATCTTAAAGCTTAATGAATCTAAAAATAAAAATAAAATTTTCGTAGAATAATTTAGTAATTTTTTGCTTAACAAAATTAATTTGTTAGGATCGTTAAATCGATATCACCTTTCAGTCTTCTATCGAGATAATCTCTTTCACCCGAGCTTGTATAAACTAAAATTTTCTTTAAATAAACCAACAAAAAATACAAAAAGATTATGTGAAACTAACCAAGTTGTGCAAACTATTAGCCCTTTCAAGCTTGAACAGAACCATAAACATCAATACAGCAATAAAATCAATACCAAAGATAGACGACCCGATAATCAGAAATGCAAATCTTACAAAATCAACCCTTATTTATCTGAAACTAAATCAAACTTTATTAACACAACATGAATCGCTATAACTAACTGAACATCTCATAATCCTTTGGAACAACAAAGTTGTGGAAAGGCAACTCGACAGAATTATCTTGTACAACGTAGTATTCTCGTCACGCTCCATCCATTCGTGCTACTTGTGAATTTCCTACAAGTTCTGTTTGTCCTTCAGCCGCAGTTTGCTGGACATTTCAACTGGGCTTTACTTTACTTTTGTTAAGTATATTTGTCTCTTCATATCTACCTTGTTTGGAGGTATTGTGTTTACGAGCTGTTTGTAATGTGTTCCTTTTAAATTGTAATAAAAATATACTTTGTAATTTCTTGTGACGACATTCAAACTTTATTTTTGTCTTTATATAACTGTTTTAATTGGTTGTATTATATTTTTACACTACAGCTTGTTTGTAATGGGTGTTTCTTTAAAAATCTATATATAGATCTTCTTTCAATAATAACTCTTAAATGTATAATATCTAAAGAATATTTTTACCTTAATGTTTCTCACTACACTAAACCAACTTGTAGCGCTCTCAAAAAAGTCAACTGAATTTTAAACCATACAATAAAGTGAAGACAAAATATTAGAATCTTTGTTTTCAGCTCAATACTAAAAATACAAGAACATGTACAAAATGAAATAATTATCGCTTATTAGATTAATGCTACACATTTTCCTCAAAATTTAAGATCATATTATATTTTCCAGTATAAAAAATGGTAGCTGACCTATCACAACTCCATCTACGCTCGGACCGAACGCATAAGCGAAGTCGGGAGCTTGAACAGGCGCAGACAGTAAAGCCTCCAGCGGCCTTTCCCGTAAACACCTCAAAAGCGCAGGCGGAGTTAGTTCTGTGAACAAACTTGCTGTTCAATTCAATATTTCATTAATATAAATAGATTTTGGTAATATTCGTGTTTATATAACTATGTGACCAGTGGAAATATTACTGCACCATTTAATGATTTCAGATTGTATTTTTGATGAAAACATTAATTTATTGATAGTTATACGAGTATGTCGCGATGTTCGCGCGAAAAATAATCTTTATAATAACCGACTCACAAAAAATTAAACCGACTTCGAAAGTAAACTGAAAAGCTAAAAATAATGTGCCAAGGTGTAATAATGTAATAAGGTGCCAAGCAGACAAAATATATTAAATCGGCGCCTAGTAAGTGTAGTAGAACCACATGGGGATATACAAACAAGAAAAGAATTGTCAAAATCTTTTGAAGTCGGTTAAAAATGACGACATTTTAAACATTAATTTGAAGCAGTATTAAGTATTATTTTTTATCAAAAAATATTAACCAATTAATACAAGAATCATGAATTAAAAAATATATAAAAATACGAAATTTAGAGTGGGTTTTTTCATTTATAACAAAATTTTGGCAATGAGTATTGTTAAACAATTTTCTATGACCGTTTCAAGCAACAAATAGATTTATTCTTCGTATCTAAATCACAAAAACCTAATCAAACAATCACTAGATGTCCCTAAATAATAAATTAAGGAAAACAAGATTCGCTGACCTGGCGAACAATTGGCGTGAGTGGCGACGATCTCGGCGTATTTATTCGGGTCGGCCACTAGTGACCAAGGGCTCAGCCCTGACCCCGACATCAAGATCGCTCGGTGGAAGAGGAGACCTGGAACAAAGGTGCTAATTAATTTGTGAATAAGAAGTACTGGATTCATCGTGTCCTTTATTTTTATGTTTCAAATTGATAAAATGTTAATATTTAGTGGTCTAATAAATTGGACATAATCTGTACTTTTAAAATGAGTGAAGGGTACATGCAAAAGCAGGGATTGTCACAATTTTTATATTTTTAATTTTTTTAGTGATAGCACATCTATATGTATAGGACTTTTATTTCTAAGGACAGGATTTTTGAAAAACTCATTAGGAATTATCAAAAATTTGTTTTAAGTTTACAATCCTCATACAAATGATATCAATTTTGACCTTTCAATTGCATTTTTCTCAGGATTTACTTATTTGGACATTCCCTGTACTTTGCCTGTACCCTTTAGTTTTTGGGAGTTTTTGTAAACATTCTTCTCCTATTATAATTTAGTGTAATTATGTTACATTGACCAAGTAGTGCTACTTCAGTAAAAATTTTGATATAGACACAGGTACAGTATATTATAGGTAGGTATGGTATAGTATAGACGTTGCAATTACAACTAATTTGTGTGAGAACAGTACATGGCAAAAATATAGAGAAAAGACACAATTATAATATGGAAAATTGTCAAGATGTATAAATACTAGGGATATTTTTCTCAATTGGTTTTTATAAGAAGTTAATTTTATCGTATAATTTATAATAATAAAATGTTTTCACTATAAGTACTTCTTCAATACATAGCACAATACTGGAAATTTTTAATTAAATTTTGGCGTGTAAATGACGGAATATTTTATGGTAATGTTAACAGAGTTTAATGATCCTATTTATTCAATGAGTAACTTTAAGTGCTTAATTGAAATAGAAAAAGTTCTCATTGCGTTGATAACATTAAGAAAATAATTTAAATAATAAAATGACACTTAAATACAAGAAGATATACTTTACTTTTTCATTCAAATTTTTAATAGAAATATTTTTAAGCTGATGATTTAACGTAATTTTCTTTTACGATTTTTTTTTAAAAAGCCTCGTTAAAATATAAAGAGTTTCTTCAGAAGTTTTATTAGGTAATTACACGTTTTCATTTCTTTTGAAGTATTTTTATTGACTATTAATAAAAGTTAACTAACTGGCTCTCTTTCAAGATTAAAATCTTTGATAAATGAAACAAAGGGAGACAAAAGATCACTTATAATATAAGCAAGTGAATAAGTATTTTATGCTATACCTAACCCTATGGCCAAGCTTTGTTAGATTTTATATTGAGTTGAAAGAATAAAATTTACCTATTTATATAGACACAAGTGTCATCATATGAATTAGACAAGATCTAAAATACGTATATTACCTATATCACAGAGTAACTACATTGTTATATTTTTTAACTATCACAAATACATAAATTGCAAAGATTACTCAAACGTAACAAAACGTAATACAGCCTGTACATATCCCACTGCTGGGCATAGGCCTCTTCTCCTATTAGGGAGAAGATATGGAGCTTTACCCACCACGCTGCTCCACTGCGGATTGGTGGATATACGTGTGTCAGAATTTCTTCCGGCACATGCAGGTTTCTTCACGATGTTTTCCTACACCGCCGAGCTCGAGATGAATTTAAACACAAATTTAGCGCTTGAAAATCCAGCGGTGCTAGCCAGGGTTTGAACCTGTGGCCTTTGGTTAAGATGTATGTGCTCGCACCACTAGGCCATCTCGGCTCTTTAAAAATATTTCTTGCCATACATTATTTCTTGAAAACTTTTGAGTAGTCCAAAAATAAAAGAAAACAAACTAAAACTATTCAACGTGACTATTTATTTCCACTTTTTGACGTAATGCAGTACACTACACTATACAGTAAGTAGACACGTATTTGAAAACAAGGCAAAGATGAAATTTCCACTGAAAACCCGCTGAAGAAGATTTCTCCGGGCTACCTTTTATTTGTCGTCAAAGAGCTGACCTACTGTAGTTTTTAACTTAAGAAAGATATTCTTTGAGGGAATAAAGGTTTTTTTTTCTTCTTTTATTATTTAGAAAAGATGATTTTGAAAGATTACAGCTAAAATATTTTATCAAATAGGTATATAGTGGCTTGGACTATATCATTTTGAAGCAGTTTTGATTTCTTTAAAATAAATAGTGTTTTTAGCTTTGTGTGTGAAATTATAAATAAAACAGTATCTAAAATAATTTGACAGAAAAAATGATTATAATTCTGAATATACTTGTAAAATAAATTTGATTACATTTTAGCGTGTCTTTACACGCGTATTATGACAGGCTAATTTTTTTAAACATTTAATTTTAAATGCAGAAATTGTATTTTTCCAATGTCGATTGATCAAATTGTAGGAATAAATATCTGACATTAAAAATATTAGTTTTGGCTAGAGCTTGTATATGTATTTTTCCAATGAGTAAAATAAAAGAATAAAACATATAAGGATCTGCTGTATAATGCTATTATTTTGACCATTATAACATCTAGGAATTTCCTTTCTTAAGCGTAAAAGGAAATAATGCGCTATTATTATTATCTTATTACCATATATTTAACAAAGAAAAATGTAAAAAAAATTGCCAATTAAGAGTTAATCCAACCGAGTTAATCCACGAAAACATCAATGGCGTAACATAATTGTTTCCGCATCGAGACGATTTAACGAAATTTAATGATATCCTACATCGAAATCACCTTATTACCTTTTAATATTAATCCTCAGATAATTAATATTTTAAATTACATGTAAATACGTTTAATAGTAACGTAGTTACGTGACTGTAGATATTAATAAAAAGCCCACGTTAAAGTTTACTTAAACAAATGACACAGGTTTAACATTAAACCGCCGCCGCGTATTTGCGTTAAATTCATGATATTTCAACCAATCGCAGCGGTTTTCATAAATCAACCCCGATAATATTTATTCCGTGAAATGAAATTTTAACAATGAATTAAATTGTATTGTTACGTAAATTTTTAAATTATTTCGTCATTTTTGTTTTGACTTTTTTGGCAACTAAAGTTAAGCAAAGATCTATTCTCCCGTGTAGAAGGACCGTTATCATCATCAGATGGCCATATGTGATATATAGGTATCTACAGTGGCGAACGACAGCTTGGTGACGCCTTAGTCCCTAATTCATAGGCCACCCATAGCTTACAAAAAAAGGTCGACACCCTCCGTTTCCTATAGTCTCACACATACTAATTGAGCAAAAAAAGGTCGATACATTATATTCCCTATCATATAAACCATAAGAGCAAGTAAAAACGTGATGCCTGACCCAATTTTCAAAAATTTCTATTCGATTTCACGTCAAAATCCAAAATCCAAGAAAATGATTTTTTTCCCATCCTTAATAGAATCGAGTTCCAATATCATCAGACAGACAAACCAGAGGGCAAGCTAACTTTTAATTAAAATGTTTCACGGTAATTTTGCGTTTCAAAGAATCCCGGCCTCGTTATTGTGCGCTGAAAGGGCGCGGGTCAACAAATTGGAACTTTTCATTCCATACATCGGAATATGTGGGTTGTAAGTGCGTTTGAAGAGGGCTTGTAATTATAACGTGTGATTTTACAGATTAATACGAACAAGCTATTTTTTATAGGATAGAGGGCAAACGAGCTGATAGATCACCTGATGGTAAATGCATACCTCCGCCCATAGACATTTGCAGTACAGCTACATAATGCGTTGCCGGTCTTTTAAATAAAACGCGCTTTTCTTGAAGGTCTGCAGGTCGTATCTGTCCGGAAATACCGCATGCGGCAACTCATTTCACATTTCCCTATATTATATAAGATCCCTCTGTATACGACAGTTTTCATCTTTGCAACTAATTGAAGCGCAGATTCGATCCCACATCGTTACAAAAATCTGTACCTGTTCTCTATCTGTCAGAATATCAATCGTAGTCTTTGTATTCGTATTGTGTGTTTCCGTACTTCCAATCCATGATCTTACTGGAAGTCGTTGAGTATGAAGCCTTTATATACGTTAAACAACTCTACTTAGTTTTCTAGAAACATAAATATTAAATAAATTAACAAAAAATATTGTTAAAACATCTAAAAGTTGCCAGTTTATTCATACATCAAGCACAAACAAATCCATATATTTGTATAAAACAAATCAAAATTATATTTTACCATTGAAAAAAAAACCAAATAAACGAAAACTGTGTAAATGAAACCGCGAAACGCAAGTGAAATATAAAATTAAATCAATTCGATATGAATTTATACATTGAGTTTTCTATTTCAAAATTCAAATAGTTGATGTCGATAGAACTATTGTGTTCGCGCGAAATGAGTTTTGCAAATTGGATGTATTCCATATTATTTATGATGTATATTTGTGTGCTGGAAGTTGGAACAGATGGTTGGAATATATTTTACTTTTAATGGAGACCGATACTTTTGCATACATCGATATAATTTAACTCACCATATAATAGTTTTAGAGCCGAGATGAAGGGCATATAATATACCTAACCAATGGCCAAGTGCTTTGTTAGATTTTATATTGAGTTAATGAAAGAATAGAGCCTAGATGGCCTAGTAATGCGAACACGTGGATTTTAACCAAAGAACACCGGTTCAAACCCTGGCTAGCACCGCTGGATTTTCAAGTGCTGAATTTGTGTTTAAATTCATCCCGAGCTCGGCAGCGAAGAAAAACATCGTGAGGAAACCTGCATGTGCCGGAAGAAATTCTGACACGTGTATATCCACCGATCCGCAGTGGAGCAGCGTGGTGGAATAAGCTCCATACCTTCTCCCTAATAGGAGAAGAGCCCTATGCCCAGCAGTGGGGTATGTACAGGCTGTATTACGTGTTTTTTAATGGAGACTTTTGCATACATCGATATAATTTACCTTTACCTGTAATAGTTTTGTTGTGATTTGGCAAACTGAATCATTCGAGTGTAAACTTTGGCAAGACGTAATAGCCATTTGACTAGTAGGCTTTTAATGATTTGGTCTTCATTCTTATTATATTTTATAAAAAAGTATCGGAATAATAGTTTTTCATAAAAGCAAAGTTTACCAAAGAAGAGATTTAGGTATATTAGTCATTTAATAATTGCAATCGGAATCGTAAATTCAAGTTTTTCGTTTTTTTTTCGCTTTAATTTTATGTGTACATATCGATACTCTAAAGTTAAAAGGCCCTAATATTCCTAACCGTTTAACTAGCCATCGAAATGATCTAACACAAAAACAAAAATCAAGTCACAATTGCTTAAGACTTGGTGTCTTAAATCATTGATTAAACAAACAAAAAATATCTTAAACGTTATATAATGTTAATGTACATTACTCAAGACAATCCATAATTAGTTAGACTAACCAGCTACTATGTCAAATGTC